>ML787879.1:218972-260177 GCA_009831015.1 Picea engelmannii | reverse complement strand
AAATCAACCCCTATTGCTCAGAATCCTCAGGGTATCGCAATATAAAATAAATAAAATGCTTCTTCTGTACTCGCCATTCTCGGCCCTAGGATAAATTGTTAGTATATAATCATATACATTAAACTGTCTTCATAGATTTAATTTCTTTGTGTTGCATACCAGAAATTGAGCGAGCGACACAACGGACAATTTATGTGGAGAATTTGCCTGCCAATATTTCCGCATCTCAGCTTCGACAGGTGTTCAAGAGGTTCGGCAGAATTCCATCGGGCAAAATTCGAGTTATCAATCAGGTAGTCTGTTGTTTCCGTTTTCAAATTGTAAGCAGTAAAATTTGCTGCGAGGAATAATATATCAAATGTTTATAAAGTTACTTCTCCGTTGCTGGTAATTATTTGGAACAGGGAGCGAATGCTTATGCGTTTATCGAATTTGAACTAGGAAGTTCCGTCGCAAAGGCTCTTCAGGTTTAATTAAATTATCAAGCATTTTCCGTTTATAAATTTATTAATGTTTAAATTTGGGATCATTGGTTTTAGAAGTTTTTTTTTCGTTTTCCGTCTGTTAAAGGACCTTATTTCAAGATGTTATGGTTGTAGGCATCGCCTTTTTTCATGTATGGAAGATACGTTGTTATCCAGGAAAAATGGTGGTCAGCTGATGGAGGTAATTTTCATTCAGTTGTCATGACTCATGGAAACGCTGTGAAATTATTTTGTCTTTGGCTTCACCTCTTTGATTGCAAACGAATGATATTTACAATGGCATTGGAATACAACAGCGAGACCGGCACCCAATTCTGCAGAAGGCGTATAATACGTTGGAAATCTAAGCCGCCGTCTTTTTCTCAAGGTGCTTTTTAAGGTTTTCAGGCTGCTGCTGTACTGTGAGATCTCCTGGCGAACGTTTAATCACGAAAAAATAAGTTATATCTAACGTTTCAATCAAGAAAAAGAAGTTATATATAGGCCAGCGTTCAAATTGTACTGAATCGTCTTTATCAGTTAAACGGCTTGTTCATTCAATACAAACGTAATCTTGAATTTTTATTTGTGCTGAATCGTCTTTATCCGTTAAACGGTTCATTGAATAGAAACACAGTCCTGAATTTTTGTTAATATTAAATGTAGCAATCATTTTTTGCACGGAATATTTATCGATGTCGCTTACTATGAGTAGAAAGTCTGGGATAAACAGCGTTCAATTTTTTTATTTTTTTTATAACTTCTAACTTAAAATTAAGGACAATACACTCTATCCTATATTGCTTATATAGGGAAGACTTTACTCCATTAAGAGCATTGCTATGATTAGATATCTAACCTACAAGAACAAGATAAACAACAAATATAACAAGAGGATCCCCAAAATTGCTTCAAACTCTAGCTAAAACCACCAGCAACTCGATGGCATAAAAATCTCATTTAATCTTGTCTAAATCATTGGGGATTACAAAAAAACTCCATCATGCAAAATATTGATAATATTACAAAAAATATCCCTTCTAAATTGAAAGAGAATATGTGGTGTGATAAATTATTAAAGGATAAAAGGAAATTAGGACACTACAAGGAAGTGGTCAACCCTAATTTAGAAGATCAAAATTACCTATCATTTTGAAAAATTGCAAAGAAGAAAATCAACATTATTAAAATAAGAACGAGCTCTCACTAGCTACACAATGGAACTGAAAGTTGGATAGCTCCCAAAAGACCATAGGATGAGAGAATTTGTCACCTTTGTGACACTAAGGGATTAGAACATGAAAAATACTTCCTCTTGAATTGTCATATCTATACCCATATTAAATCCCTGTTTAAAATGTTTCTTACATTCCTAACCTTTGAATTCATCGAAACTATGGTGATCTTGGAGCACTAAATACAATTTTAAATAAATTTAAGTAACCTCTTACCTTCTTAAGGTAAGATAACACATGGACATTAATCATCATCATCATTATTGTTATCACTAAGTAAATTTCCTAGGCTCAGGAAGCAACTCACAAAGGTAACCACAGAACCACTTTAGAACTAGCCTTTACGAACCTCTCTTGTCAGTTGGTCTATAAAGATGGATTTTATTTGAGGATTGATGCATACACCTTACCTCAGCAGGGTTCTGCGACCTCCCAATCTCTCGATCGCTCTCTTCCCTGAGCCGAAATGGCTCTTCAGGCTCCTACTGGAACCCTTTGAACGAATCCACAGGTCCCTTTAATTCCCTGACACAAGCTTTGAGAAAGCCTATGCACGCGCTTATCTTTCAGTGCTCTTCTCTGGTCAAACCTTTCGCGTTTTCGGGGTTTCGCGATTTCGCGAGCCGAGACTCCACGTCTCCTCACTCCTGGCCTCTCGAACACCCGGGTCCCGAAATGTCAAAAAGGGCTTAACGGGCTTTGGCTCCTCCCTTAGCCTCCGTCCACACGACCACCACTCTCTGACCACGCGCTTAACGTCAAAGCGCTACCAGCTTTCGTGATTCAAGGAATCGTGATGCAAGCATTCATCCTGTCCTCTGTCTTTCAAAATGTCGAAACCCAAAATAGGGCCCAACTCCACAACTCCTCCCTTAAGTCGCTTTTCATATGTCTTTCAAAATGCCGAAACCTGAAATAGGGCCCAACTCCACAACTCCTCCCTTAAGTCGCTTTTCATACGACCGGTCCTGTGACCTGGTGCTTTTCCTCTGAATGCTTTTGGGTTTTCGCATTTTGCGATTTCACGATTCCTGCTGCAACAATTCTAGGCCCTTCGAACTCTGGGACCCTAAAATGCAGAAATCTACCTCTGACCATGGTCCGCTTTTCGAGATTTCGAAATTCGCGATTTCTTGATTTCGACTGCAGATGGTTCTTGGTCCTTTAACTTCCCGGGTCTCGAAATGCCGAAATACTACCCCTGGGAGAACCTTTCGGGGTTTTCCTCGAACCTTGACCACTCACCACGTGTCCCCATGATGAACAGTTCTGATGCTTTCACAGTTTCATGAGCTAGGACTTCTTGTCTCATGACTCCTCCTCCTCGAACTCCCGGTGTCTGAAACGCCGAAAAGGGCTTGGATCTTTGACACCTGTCCTCCAAAATGGACGGCCCCGATGCCTTTGGGACTTGACAAGTCCTCTTCCTTCTGCTGTTACAAGGATTAAACCGCTCGCACCTCCTTCTAGAGCCGACGGTTATCGATCCTTGGTGCTATATCTAAAGGCCCAAATCCTTTTTCCTGTGCACCTCCCACAGACTCAACCTTGTGCACGTATCCTTGATCTAGCGACTCTCAAGCCACTGCGCTCCAGATCCGACGGTTGGCGCGATTTCGTGAATCGGGAGTTCACGATGCAGCGACTCCAAAATCCCTTACCACTCCAAACCCCGAACTCCAAAATAGAGAAATTCAAGCGTGATATTTCGAGATTTCGCGAACCAGGAGTTCGCGATGCAACAACCCCAAAATCACAGCCTCCTCTATTTCCCGAACCCCAAAATGTCGAAATGCCGAAATATGATCCAACGGCTCTGGTTCTTTGTGCTAGATCTGACGACCCAGATCTATTCTCCTTATGTGCTCTCCTTCTGGGTGCCTGGACGTAGAATCAAAGGTCCAGATCCTTCATCCCTAGTGCTGATCCAACGACAACTATAGCTCCCTTCTGAGCTTCTACTTCTTCCTTTCCCTTGGAATATTTTCGACGCTTGAAGGTCTCAACCTTCGATGATTCTCTTGCGAGCTCAGTTCCCTTAGGTCTCATCTACATTATAGAAATGCTTCCCCTCCTGAGCTTTGTCAACTTAGAAACCTTGAAAGGTTTTCTCTGTGTGCATTCTTCTTGCTCTTTCTCTTCTGAGCTTATGGACTTGGAACAAGTCCACCCTCGCATGCTCTTGGTGCTTCTGAGATTTCAAATAACTCAGATTCAAGGTCGTTTCTTGGAAATAAATGCCTCACGCCCTCTTGGCATCCTTCTGCTCGATGCACACCTTGCAGAGCCTATAGGGTATTCAACAACCTTGTGAGTGTCTTTTGTTAGACACTTCCTTTTTCTTAGAACTTGAAATAGAGTTCCCTGGTGCACTCTATGCACTCACTCGATGCCCTCTTTGCAGAGCTCTACAGAACCTTCAGTAGTTCTGTCTTCCCTGAACTCGAAATAAAGTTCCTTCCTGTGCACTCCTTGCAGCTCTGCTGATGAAGGTTCAACTCTATCCCTCTTGAGCTTTCTTGAGGTTACCTCACCTCTGTCAATGCACACCTTGCGGACTATGTGCACTCCTTGCACTCAGAAACTCAAAGAAAGGAAGAAATTGAAACTTCTGCAATGCCTCACAAGTTATGCATTTAAAACATGAAATGCATAAAAACATGCAAACACATACAGACAATTCATGGCATGAAAAACTGCTCTTCTGTTAATTTAGAAATGCCCATACAAGGTGTTTACAAAGGGTGGACTGTAACAAGTCTCAACTTTCTCCCAAGACCTCTCTGCTCCTACAACTCTCTACTCTAATTTTTTTTTTTTTTTTACCAAATGAGGGCTCCCATGAGCTTATCCTCAACCTCACCATCTCTGAGCTATTGCTATCACAGAGCGGCTCCTACTCCTGTGGCTACATTACACAAAAAGAAGTCGCAGACCTGACTGAACTGGACTTATGCAGGTAACCATTAAAGGAAACCTCAACCACTACTTGTACAAAGGCATGATCTAATCTCTATCAGCCTTAGAACATTAAATTCAAATTCAAATTTTGAAAAAATGAGAGGGCTGCGCCTCTCCCTTTCGTGAATGTGTGCTAGATGTGTTGGATGGCTGGCACGCTGCTGACATGGAGCGATGCTCTTGCATCATACTCCTCGGCTAGAAAAATCATGATCTCCTTCTCATGAGCTCCTCTTCTCTAGTGTTGAAATCCACCTGGATCCCAACCTTTTCCTTGGAGTTGTCTTTCTACTCCTCTGCTTCACTGTTGTTGTTGTTGTTGCCCTACTGCTTTTGCAGGCTCCCTTTTTCTCAGCTTATCATTGATGGCAGTCTTTGTTGTTGAAATCAACATCAGCCTTTTGATTTCTTCAATTACCTTGTCCAACTGCTCCAGTGGTTGTCTCTTTGTATGCAGTCTTATCTGCTGCACTTCTGTCTCCTCAATGGGTAGATCTGCTCGATCTCCCATGCTATCTTTATCTCTCTCTGTGGAAATAAGTGGCCACACTGCAGTCTCCTCACTGAATTGTTTCTCAACTTCTTCCTGTGGTAGTTATGCTACTACCATTTCTCCTGCTGGAATAATTCCAGCCTCTTCCAGCTTCTCCCCAGGCTGGTATGTTCCACTAACTACTTCCAACTTAGCTTGTGGGATGTGCAAACTTTTCACCATCACCCTCCTTTCCAGGGATTCCAATTCTTCACACAGGTCAGCAAGACCCATCCTGTCTTCTTACTCTTCTTCTTCTTCTTCTTCTGCATCTTCCAGTACTGTAGTGATTTCCTGTCCAACTTCCTGGCTAAATTTTTTGAGTCATTCTATTGAATTCTCATCTTCTACTTCTTGGGAAAACATTAGTGTCTACTCCATTTCTTCCTCCATGACAGTTTCTGCTGGCTGTCCTCCTGCTATTGTTGCATCTGCAACACATGCTCTGGCCTCAGCTGGGCTGCTTGGTAGGAACACCTCTATTCCTCCAATGATCAGAATTATCTTCTAATTATCTCTTGTCAGCACTCCTTGCTGATTTGAACTCTCCTCTGAGTTCATGAGACTTTCAGACAGTCTCATGTCTTTCCCCTTGCCCACATGGAAATTTGGGAATTTTCTGCTGCCCACCTGGCAGTCTATGAGATCGTTTGATCCCATCTCATTGCCCACTTGGCAATCTGAAATTTCACCACTGCCTCCTTGGCAGTACGCAAGACCTTCCACTAATCTCTTTCCATTTCCCACTTGACTACTTGAAAGTCCACTTCTTCCCACCTAGCAGTTTATGAGATCCTCTACTAATCTCGTACCATTGCCCACCTGGCAATATGAATTTCCATGGCTATCCTCCTGATAGTCTATGAGATCCTCCAATGATCTCATTTCGTTGCCCACCTGGAAATTGGAAAATTCATCTCTACCCTCCTGGCAGTTTATGAGACCTAAAACTTATCTCTCTTCCTCATCAGTGAGGGTTTCTCCAATTTCTGGCTCACAGATGCAAACCATCTGTGTGTCACTGAGGCTTTCAGCATACGTCAACCACTTACTCAACTCTTGTTGTTGTTTCTTGGCCATCAACTTTTGAACAAGCCATTTGGCTTTCCTGCTCAAAGGCCATTCGTACCTCCAGTGTACTTTTTCCTCCTGCTGCATCTTCAATGTTAGTTGTTCCATTCTCTCCCTTATCTCAGAGAGTTCTTTGTTAATCTATGCTTTACTCATCTGTTGGTGGTCTCCTTTTCCACCACGCTCATGGCCTTTAGTAGCCATTTCCATCTTTCACCTGCCCTCCTGGAAAGCGTATGGATCACTCTATATATGAGAGCATCTTCATGCCCTTTACAACTCGTCTAGATGTCTATCATTTGTTGCACACCTTGCAACAACCTTCACAGAGCTTTAACACCCTTCTTCTTTCACCTACTATATATAGATAAATCTCTGCTTCTGATTCCACTTGATGATACCAGAATTTCTCCCATCGTCTCTCCTTTGTCTGTGAACAAAGTAACGGTCTCCTCTTTCTCTTTTGTCTAAAATATACAAACAAAAATATTCTATGATACCACTTGATGGTAGCAGACTGTATCCCTTCATAGTCCTCCTCTTGTCTACGATCTACAAATAAAAAAATATTATCTCTAATACCACCTGATGGTCTGTATCAAAGTATTTTCTTTATCTACTCTGCCTCCCTCTACTTATAGTCTACAGACAGAAAGTGGCTCTGATACTACCTGATGGAGACCCCCTACCTCAGTAGGGTTCTGCGACCTCCCAGTCTCTGGATCACTCTCTTCCCTGAGCTGAAATAGCTCTTCGGGCTCCTACTGGAACCATTTGAACGAATCCACAGTTCCCTTTAATTCCCTAACACGGGCTTTGGGAAAGCCTATGCACGCACTTAGATTTCAATGCTCTTCTTTGGTCACACCTTTCACGTTTTCAGGGTTTTGCGATTTTGCGAGTCGAGACTCCACATCTCCTGACTCCTAGCCTCTCGAACACTCGGCTCCCGAAATGTCGAAAAGGGATTAATAGGATTTGGCTCCTCCCTTATGCTCCGTCCACGCTACCACCACTCTATGACCACGTTCTTAACGTCAAAACGCTACCATCTTTTCACGATTCAGGGAATTCCGATGCAAACATTCCTCCTATCCTCTGTCTTTCAAAATGATGAAACCCGAAATAGGGCCTAACTCCACAGCTGCTCCCTTAAGTCACTTTTCATACGACCAATCCTGTGACCTAGTGCTTTTCCTCCGAATTCTTTCAGGTTTTCACGTTTCACAATTTCACAATTCCGGTTGCAACGATTATAGGCCCTTCCAACTCTCGGACCCCGAAATGCCGAAATCTACCTGTGACCACTATTCGCTTTTTGGGATTTTGGAATTCGTGATTTCATGATTCTAGCTGTAGATGGTTCTTGGTCCTTCAACCTCCCAGGTCCTGAAATGATGAAATACTACCCCTGGGAGAACATTTCAGGGTTTTCCCTGAACCTTGACCACTCACCACGTGTCCCCTTGATGAACGGTCCTGATGCTTTCACAATTTCATGAGTTGGGACTTCTTGTCTCACGACTCCTCCTCCTCGAACTCCCGGTGTCCAAAATGCGGAAAAGGGCTTGGATCTTTGACACCCGTCCTCCAAAATGGATGGCCCTGATGCCTTTGGGACTTGGCGAGTTTTCTTCCCTCTACTGTTACAAGACTTAAACCGCTCGCACCTCCTTTCGGATCCGATAGCTATCGATCCTTGGTTCTAGATCTGACGATCGAGATCCCTTTTCATGTGCACCTCTTAGGGACCCAACCTTCTGCACGTATCCTTGATCCAGCGGCTCTCAGGTCACCACGCTCCAGATCCGACAGATGGTTCAATTTTGCAAACCAGGAGTTCACGATGCAGCGAATCCAAAATCCTTTGCCACTCCAAACCCTAAACTTTGAAATAGAGAAATTCGAGCGCGAGATTTTGAGATTTCGTGAACCGGGAGTTCGCGATGCAGTGACCCCAAAAGCACAGCCTCCTCTACTTCCCCAACCCTGAACTGTCGAAATGCCGAAATGGGATCCGATGGCTCTAGTTCTTTGCGCTAGATCTGATGGCCTAGATCTATTCTCCTTGCGTGCTCTCCTTCTGGGTACCTGGACGTAGATTCAACGGTCCAGATCCTTCCTCCCCAGTGTTGATCCAACGAAAGCTATAGCTCCCTCCCGAGCTTGCACTTCTTCCTTTCCCTTGGAAGATTTCCGATGCTTGAAGGTTTGGGCCTTCGATGATTCTCTTTCGAGCTCGGTTCCCTTGGGTCTCGTTTACATTATAGAAATTCTTCCCCTCCTGAGCTTTGTCAACTCAAAAAACTCGAAAGGTTTTCTCTGTGCGCGTTCTTCTTGCGCTTTCTCTTCTGAGCTTATAGACTTGGAACAAGTCCACCCTCGCACACTCCTGGTGCTCCTGAGATTTCGAAGAACTTAGACTCGAGGTCGTTTCTTGGAAGTAAATGCCTCACGCCCTATTGGCATCCTTCTCCTTGATGCACACCTTGCAGAGCCTACAGGGTATTCAACAACCCTGTGAGTGTCTTCTCTTAGACACTTCCCTTTTTTTGGAACTCGAAATAGATTTCCTTGGTGCACTCTATGCACTCACTCGATGCCCTCTTGGCAGAGCTCTACAGAACCTTCAATAGTTTTGTCTTCCCTAAACTCAAAACATAGTTCCTTCCTATGCACTCCTTGCACCTCTGCTGATTAAGGTTCAACTCTATCCCTCTTGAGCTTTCCTGAGGTTACCTCACCTCTGTCAATGCACACCTTGCGGACTATGTGCACTACTTGCACTCGGAAACTCAAAGACAGGAATAAATTGAAACTTCTGCAATGCCTCACCAGTTATGCATTTAAAACATGAAATGCATAAAAACATGCAAACACATACAGACAATTCATGGCAAGAAAAATTGCTCTTCCATTAATTCATAAATGCCTATACAAGGTGTTTACAAAGGCTAGACTGTAACAAGTCTCAACTCTCTCTTGAGACCTCTCTTCTCTGGTCTCTCCTCCTACAGCTCTCTACACTAATTTCATTTTTTTTCTTACCAAATGAGGGCTCCCATGATCTTATCCTCAACCTCATCATCTCTGAGCTATCACTATCACAGAGCAGCTCCTACTCCTATGGCTACATTACACAAAAGGAAGTCACATACCTAACTGATCTGGACTTAGTTGTAGGTAACCATTAAACTAAACCTCAACCACTACCTATACAAAGGCATTATCTGGTCTCTATCAACCTTACAACATTAAATTCAAATTCAAATTTTGAAAAAATGAGAGGGCTGCGCCTCTCCTTTTCATGAATGTGTGCTGGATGTGTTGGTTGGCTGGCATGCTACTGACATGGAGCGATGTTCCTGCATCAAGGATGAGTAGCTAGGTTTTCTGAATAGGTGAAGGGGTTTTAAAGGTTTGTTGGAAAGAAGGAAAAGGCCCTGTTTGGGAAATGGAGACAATTCTTTGAAAGAAAATGAAAACTATGTCTCGGGTAGAACTCTCAAGAAATAAATGGCTAGGTAGGAAATGATCTTTCAGTTTTTCTTAAATTGATGGTATAGAAGGGAAGAAAGAGGAAAACATATAACAATATTCAAAGTACCATTAAGATGAATTATGATGCATTAAGAAATAATAGACTGTGTTCGAATTTATAAAATCTAAAGCACATTTTAAGATGAATTTCAGACCATTTAATATCCAATTCAAATATATGAGTATTAGTAGATGAAACATAAAGAGACAATAAGAACATACATTACCACTAGAATCTTTGGTATGAAAAAGATTCTATACATATGCATTAGCATTTGATTCAAAATAATAAAAAATGTATACAATGTTCAATGCTAAGTTGTCCTTTGTACTTCTTCAAACCCTTAACATCTTCAAAATGCTAATATATATATATATAAACTTCCTTCTGAGTCTATATAAGTCGAACTCCTGTGCTATCCTATGAATTTGGATCTCATTACATAAAAAATAAGACAATTTCTATAATACTTGCTAAAGATAAGAAATTCATTTTTACCATATTTATGCCTAACAAAATCCTTTGACAAAAGAGATATCCAACACATTTTTGACTTTAAGGATGATATGAGTCATCTTGGACAGTTGGAGAAGGATATTGGAGGGATCTAAGTGTTGATGATCCATAAACTAAATGACTACATATTATTAATAGGTGCTTAACACAAAATAATAGAGATACAATAAAAGTGGTTTTCTATTCAATAAGGAAATAAACTGAAACTGTAAAATGCAGAAGCAAGCTTACTGGAATGGTGGCAACTTATCTCTGAGAAGATATGTGACGACTGTGCTCATTGCCAAGAAGATGATTACAATGAGGGTATGAAGTCATTTTTACAATAAACATTAATGCAAAAAACCCTAGACATCCAAAAACCTAACCTTAGGAGATGAAGTGCCAAAAGTCATGTGGGCCCCGTTTGTGTATTTTTGTACATCAAATTCCTGGGGTTGTAACTTTTACATACGATATTTGTTTTAGGAATATGATATCCTATTGGAAAGGTATCTTCAAGGAGATTCCTTTTGAAGGAAATATCAAAGGAACCTCAAAATGGATTCGGAAATGAAAACCTGTTAAAAATAGTAAATTATCAAAATTGTCAGAAAATTGTTTTGAGCCAGTTGGAAAAGATGGGTGGCCATCGATATCCACCTGGATCAATCCTCCTTCCTTAGGAAGCAATGGTCCCCATTCTGTTGATTTCCCCCATCATATGAGGAAATTTATGTTGAATTTGGCCCAGGGTGAGCCACTTTCCTTGGTGGAGGAGTTTCCCTACTTTGATGAATCAATAAAGTTGGATCCTTTGTTTTTGAATTCCCTTGATATGTGTGTCCACAATCTGATCATTGGATGCCTCTTGTATGTAGTCGGGGTTGAGCTATGTTGGTGTCAGTTGTTCTGCTACTTCTGAGGTGTCCAATAATGGTGGAAAATAAGGTCAAAGGGGATCCATGTTGAACATTGGGTGTAGGCCAAGGAAAGGATGAATGTTGAGCTCAAAATATTTATCCCCCATGCCCTTGGTGATGTTGTACGAACCATAAGAACTGGGAAAATCTTTGGATGGGTTCATGTAATGGGTTATTTCTGCAAGTGAAACCAAAATTTGTCACCCACCTGAAACTTATGTGGCACCTGATGTTGATCATGGAGTTGCTTGTACTTGTCATTGGACTTCTGTAGGATATCCTGAACCTATTGGTGGATCTGTTGGATCCGCTCAATGAACTGGGTGGATTTGTCAGCTTTAGTTGGAGGAGGATATGAGTCAGTCAAGGTGATCGGAAGGAGAAGTTCAACTTCTATGGGACCCAATGGTCGGAATCCCAACCCCACCAGAAAGAGGATGTAGTCAGTTGAGCTATGAAGGGCTCGGTTGTAGCTATGTTGAACATAGGGAAGGCTCTCATCCCATGTGCGAGGGTGCTTGGAATTATACATGAAAAGGATATGCACAATCATTTGATTTACGACCTCAGTTTGGCCATCTGTCTGGAGGTGGAAGGTCGTGGATTTGGTAAGCTTGGTGTCCAACAGTGACCAGAGTCTGAACCATAATGTGTTGATAAATTGACTTTACCGATCTGAGACAATAGTTTGTGAGATGACAAAATGTACCCAGATTCGTTCAAAGAAGAGCTTGGAAGTGGCCTCTGTTGTGATGTTCTTCTTGTAGGCAACTAGAATCACTAGTTTATAAAAGTGATCAACAACCACAAAAACATAGTCATATCCCTTCTTGGTGGATGGGAGGCCCCACATGTATTCCATTGAGATGGATTGCCATGGCCTATCAAGAGTAGGAAGAGGGGTGTACATGCCGTGTTTTTCAGTGGTTGGTTTGACAATAGCACAGGTAGTGTAGGACCTTATATACTTGCTAACCTCTTATCGAAGTTTCGACTAGTATAAATGTTTATGTAGCATCACCACTGTCTTTTCGATGCCAAAGTGTCCTGCCACCCGACTGTAGTGGGATTCCTATATCAACTTCGCTCGCTTGCCTGATGGAACACAGATATGGCCCAAACAATAACAACCCATCCTGAAGATGTAAATTATCGACAAATTCATTTGCACCCAACATTTGGTAGGTGGTGGCGAAGTCCATGTCTATCTCATAGGGTTGGGGCCATCCAAACGTCTCATGCCTACAAGAATATAGCACCATGGTGAGTGTCGCGACTCCCGGTTTGCTGAGGCAATCAATGACGCGATTTGTGCTTCCTATTTTATACTTGATGTTGAGGTGGAATTGCTACAAGTATGTGGACCACTTTTGATGGTGATCATTCTGCAATTGTCCCTGTGTATGCATGAACTGCAGTGGCTTATGATCAGTTTGGAAGATTGTCTCCTTCCCAAGAATTTAATGTCTCCACTCGCGGCATGCTTTCACAATGGAGTACATTTTTTTGTCCTAAGTAGCGTACTTATGGACAACATCTCATAGTGTCTGACTATGATAGGCCATGAAGTGGTCGCACTGAGTGAGAACGGTGCCCACAACATAGTTTGAAGCATCTTTCTTGATCTCAAAGGGATGTTGCAGGTCTAGTAGTGAAAGTTCTATGGCTGAGCACAAGCGCTGCTTCAAATCATCAGATTCTTGTGGCTGTTACCAACCCCATGAAAATTTTCCCTTACCACCACCCCTCGTTATTTGGCTGAGGGCCCATGCAATATGGGAGAATCCCAACACAAATCTTCGGTAGAAATTGGCAAGGCCCAAGAATCTCTGAAGCTTAGTAAGTTTCTAAAGATAGTAAAGGGAGTTTTGTTTTCAAACTCATGGAATCATTGTATCACCTAAATTAACTAGAAAATGGTACAAGATGTGTGATTCCTTCATGGTGAGCTAATGTTTCTTAAAAAATGAGTATGCTTATTGTATTTATGGAATATTCATTATATTGGTTTTATGTTGATTTTATTCCTGTTTCAAGAAAAGCATTGTTGAGGTCAATAGGTTAAACAATTAATTGGTCATGATATTTTAGATGAAGGATATTAGAGAATAAAAACAAATCTTGGGCATAGAAGTATTAAAAGATGGGGAAAATGGTATGTTGCGGTTGTCACAAGTGTATGGATAAAATATCGATGAGGTTCAATATGAACAAGTGTTACCTCGATGTCCTCGCTAGAGGAGTAATAGTGGTTGGTACACCCCATAACACTATCATGTGAAGTTGAGGGAGGTGGCGAGCCTACGTTGGGTGTTTTCTCCTCAATGTTAGTTCTGGAAAGTACGGGACAGGCTTCACCATTAATGGACTAGGCCAGGATTAAATTTCTACAGGATAGCATGGAGTAGGCTCAGACCCAACCTGTCATCCACCATAAAAAGGTTTTCAAAACACTTAATTGTTGATTCATGTTTAATCCTAGCGCTAACCCTAGAATGAGAAAACTATGTTAATAGTCAGGTAGTGTTACTAATGTTATCCATAGGTAATCTTTTGTTGCACTATGATAAAGTAATATATTGTTATAGGTAAAATTAAATCCTAGCGTTTAGGACTTATGTCTCCTAGCTCAACACTATGTCTACAATGCGTTGATCTTATGGCTATGTTTTAGAGCACTCATATATTGTATGACATAGTCTATTACGTGATGTAATGTTGATAACATGTCTTGACATAGACTTAGTGGTTATTCTAAGGTCTATGGAAGTCATGATCACCAAACTCTTCAATACAAATAAGTGTGTGATTTATAACCCAATAACGACACTATAATGAAATATAACAGTAAGAGACAAGTGGAATTTAAATCTCCTTCGGCATTTAAGAGGGATAATGACAAAGAAGTAAAATTCTTATGCATACATTAAAGGAATAAGATATATATAATGGATTATCTCTGTGTCGCAAACAATGTTGGATATTCAAGGGACTTTAATACTC
Source organism: Picea engelmannii (assembly GCA_009831015.1). Lineage (NCBI taxonomy): Eukaryota > Viridiplantae > Streptophyta > Pinopsida > Pinales > Pinaceae > Picea > Picea engelmannii. Next base: position 245,952 of record ML787879.1, on the reverse strand, counting down.
CATAATGATTTTTTTTTTTTTTGGGAAATTTGGGGTACATTACACATCAAGACAAATTGAACATCACAATCTCAAATACGAATTAGATAATGTCACAACTCAACATAACCCTTCATTAATGTTGCAATGCAATAAAATCGTTAATGAATGTCATAATGTGACATCACATTTCATTAACGTCACACTGTGACAAAACCCTTATAGAACATTCTAAAATGACATGACATTTGATGAATGTCACAATATGATATTTCCATTAACGTGTGAAGATTAACGTTAAAATGCAACACAAATAATAATAAATGTATCAATTGAACATGAGGTAAGACATAACCAATGTCACAATCCAACATGATTGTTCATCAATGTCACAATAAAAAATAATTATTTATAAATCTCATGATGTGACATGACATTTCATTAACATCAAAATGAAACAAAACCATTAATGAAATTTGCAATGTCACAATGCATTTGATGAATGTTGCAATCTGACATAGCCATTAATGTGGCAAGTAAAATCCTACAATCTAAAATTACCATAAAGGAAAGTCGCAATGCAACATCAACCTTCAACAACATTACAATGCAACTTTAATAACAAGCAATGCAACAATGTAACATAAAGTAATCCAAAATGAATGTCACTATCCATCACCACCATTCAAGAATGCCACAACCTAACATAACCCTTCATGAATGTTGCAGTGCGACAAAACACTTAATGAATGTCACCATGTGACATCACATTCGATGAATGTCATAATGCAACAAAACCCTTAATGAACATTGCAATGTGACATGACAATTGATTAACACAGAGATATGACATAGCCATTTACGTGGTAGTATGGATGTCATAATATGAAATAATCATTTATAAATGTCACATTTCAACATAATTGTTGATAAATGTGGAAATGTAGCAACTTCTTTTTTATGAATGCCATAATGTGACATTAGATTTTATTAATGTCAAAATGCGAAAAAACCCTTAATTAACATTGTAAAATTAGAGGACATTTGTTGAATGTTGCAATCTAACATTTCCATTAATGTGGAAAGATGAACATTATTAATAATAATGTAAGCCAAAAGAAGTGTCGCAATCTGACATCACCAATGAAGAACATCACGTCGCAACATAACCCCTCATGAATGTTGCAATGCGAAAAAATCCTTGATGAATGTCAGAATGTGACATCACATTTAATGAATGTGGTAATGCAACAAAAGCATTAATGAAAATCGCAATGTTACATGACCTTTGATAAATATTGAAATTGAACATAAAGTAAGCTAAAACCAGTGTCACAATCAACCATGATTTGCTTTAATGTCAGAATCAGACAAAATTATTTATGAATGTCACGATGTAACATAACATTTCATTAACATCAAAATGCAACAAAACCCTTAATGAAGTTTTCAATGTCATAATACATTTGATGAATGTCACAATATGACATATCCATTAACATGGAAAGTTAAATCCTACAATATGAAATTACCATAAAGGAAAGTCACAATGCAACATCAATCTTCAACAATGTTACAATGCAACTCTAACATCAAACAATGTTGCAATTTAACATAAAGTAAGAGAAAATGAATGTTGGAATCCATAATCACCATTTCAGAATGTCACAACCTAACTTAACCTTTCATGAATGTTGTAATGCGACACAACACTTAATGAATGTCATAACCTAACATAACCTTTCATGAATGTTGTAATGTGACACAACACCTAATGAATGTCACAATGTGACATCACATTAGATTAACAAGAAAATGCAACAAAACCCTTAATGAACTGCACAATGTGGCATGACAGTTTATGAACACTGCAATATGACATATCCATGTACGTGGTAATATGGATGTCATAATATGAAATTAACATTTACCAATGTCACATTTCAACATAATTGTTGATAAATGTCGCAATGCAACAATTTGTTTTATGAATGTCTTAATGTGACATCACATTTTATTAATGTTACAATGTGACAAAACCCTTAATTAACATTGTAAAATGACATGACATTTGATGAATGTCAAAATCTAACATTTCCTTTAATCTGGTAAGATGAACATTATTAATAATAAAGTAAGCCAAAACAAATGTCGCAATTTGACATCACCAATGAAGAACGTCACAACGCAACATAACCCTTCATGAATGTTGGAGTCTGAATAAATCCTTAATTAATATCACAATGTGACATCACATTTAATTAGCATGGCAATGCAACAAAATCATTAATGAACATCACAATATTACATGACATTTGATAAATTCTACACTATGACATACCGATTTATGTGACAATAATCTTGAAAATTGTCACAATACATCATAAAGATTATATAAAATTGAAATCATCATAAATTAATCTAACTTAATATAATATAAATTTGTTATAAATATAATAACGGTTTGAATGTTGAAACATTATATAACTCTAGTTTTCATGAACATTACTAATTATAATTAATTTTAATGATGAATTAACACAAACATTAATATAAGTATATAATTAACATGATTGTTAATCAATAGATATATTATTAAGATTAATGATAATAATTAATATAATTGAGATTGAATTTATTTAATGTTCCAACATTTACATAATTATTTATTCATATTAAATTATACTATATTAACTTGTATTAATGTTTATATTAATTTATATTAATATAATATATGTATATAAAAGTTTCTAATTATATTAAAAATGTGATTATTTATGTAATTATTTACTCGTATTAAATTATATTATTAATGTATATTAATGTTTGTATTAATTTATATTAATATAATATATGTATATTAAAATTTCTAATTATATTAAAAATGTTAATATTTATATAGTTATTTATTATTTAATATAATAACTATATAAATAGTCTAACATTATAGTAGAATATTATTATTAATATTAATATGTTTTTATTGATTATTAATATTTTTTAATATAAGTTAATAATAATAATAATAATAATAATCTATTTTTTTAGGTCACGATCAAGTTAGTACACCAAATTGGTGTATGAGATCCCCTTGTTTGTGGGATAAGGGATCCTCTTCTGCCCAGGAATTTGACGAGTAAAATCTACAAAGCTATACATACCCTTCCCCCCTCTAGATTTGAACCCCTAAAATGTAAATTAATACAATATAAATTAATATAATATAATATTATACTATAATATTTATTTATGTTAATATTTTTATGCATGCATCCATTAGTTACTAACAACAACCAAATTAAAATCATTAATTTATTATATAGGTGGACAAGCTTATATTCAACTTAATATTAATGTGATTGTTTCTAGTTTATTTTACTTCCGATAAATTGAGCTTATCTTTTATTTATCCATAAAATGAATATGATAATTAAACAAATAATAACCCACATTCCTTATAATGTTACTATTACAGAACATGGTTTTGTTGGTTATCAATTAATAAATTTATAAACTAGGACCCATGGTTAGAAATGTATACCTCAATGAATATCTTTTAAAAAATCTTTCCCAATGACTATATGTTTATCGGAATAGAAATATACCAATAAGAAAGACAAGATATTTGTTTGCCATTTACATTTGAATCATAGAGTATAGTTGTTGGAATTTGGTCACAATGAATTTTTTCAACAATTGGATTTTAGATCTTATTATTAAGCTTTGGCTGTAATTAATTAGATTAAGTTAGAATTAGGATATGAACATTTAATAATCAATTTCTTGTATAAATTTCTATAAATTTGTGTATGTCCGTAGAAGTTGTGAGAGTTAAGAATGGAGTGATCCTATTGTAATTTTCTATGAACAATAAGAGAATCGATATCTGTTCGGTGGACATATCACAACATTGGGGTGAATCACGTTAATCTTGGTTTTAATGTGTGGCATAATGATTTGTTGTTTATGTATTTCTGCTGCATATTAGATTTCAATTTAATGGCTACAGGGTTATCAAATGGTATCAAAGCATTGTTGGATTAACTGTCATCGAGGAGAAAAATTTCTGTGCAGGGACTGGATGGAGCACCGGTTTTTAAAGGAAGCGCAGATCTGATAGATGGAGAATTTTTTTCAAGTCAGAGTTGGGCGCCCCTACTGGAGGGAGCGCTGATTGAAGGAAGGGAACACCTGCGATTTTTATCATTTTAAAGATCAATTCCGATCTATGGTCGAGAAGAGAGGGTCGGTTCGAGCCAGCCGCGTCCTGTTTGCCACCCGCGTAGGTTCCATCTAGTCGCACCATGTCGAAGTTGTCTGCCACCTAGTGTGATGCCCTAGCATAGCCAACAACTCTCGTTTGCACAGTCCCGCTCGCTTGGCCTCTAGCAGTGAAACAAAGACTTTTGTATGCCGATAAATTCGTGTATGCCCGTAAATTCGTGGTGCTCCCAATTTACATAGAGACTCTGCCACCTCCTGCTGCTCCCACATAGACTCTTTCCTGTTCATGTTGGCATAATCATACATCATAGCATTTCTTTTTACTTTGGAGTGGGTTTTTTAAGCAATCAACATCGAGTTGATTTTTTTTTGTTGTTGCCTGATGTCCAAGGATGTTCATGTTGGCATAATCATACATTAGGGCATTTCTTTTTACTTTGGAGTGGGTTTTTTAAGCAATCAACATCGAGTTGATTTTTTTTTGTTGTTGCCTGATGTCCAAGGACGTTCAGGGAGGATAAAATAAGAATGGAGACAACAGAGGCCAAGAAGAATAAAGAAGACTAAAAATGGTGAAAACTCAGAGTGCTAAGTTTGAAATCGAGAAGTTAAGTGGAAAAAAAAAATGAGATCTCGAAGGTGAAGATGCATGATATTTTCGTGCAACAAGGTGTGGTGAAGGAGCTTTTGGGAAAAGAAAAGAAACCTGCAACCATTTCAGATGAAGAGTAGGAAGATATCGATGCGAGAGCACTGAGTTCCATGCAGTTCCATACAGGAATGATTTTAGGGGCTAAATTTCGTTCATGGGATAATTTTTCATGGTTTTTCCAAAAACAAGATTCGTTATTTTAAAAATGATTCGCCCAAATTCTATATGATAAAATTATTTTACCTTAAAAATCGCCAAGATTTTATAAAAACTATATAAAATAATTGGAAATTTGAATTTTTTTTTTAAAATATCACGAAACATTTATAGTTGACATATGAAGGATTAGTAATATTTGTTAAGGTTTCTACACTTTAAAATAAATTTCCATCCTTAAAATCACCCCTAGTGCCATAGTGTGTGTTTGGTTGATGATGTTATGTTCAACATTGTCTCGGAGAAGACAACAACTGGTTTGTGGATGAAGTTGGAAAGCTTGTATATGAAGAAATCCTTGATGAACATGATCTTCGTAAAAAGACAATTGTATAGTTTGCACATGAAGGAAAGTATGAAAATAGCTGATCATTTAAATAACTTTAATTCTCTTTTAGTCTAGTTGACTATCATGGGAGTGGAATTCAAATTTGAAGACAAGGTGATTACATTATTGTGTTATTTGCCTAAGTCATGGGATCACTTTGTTACCTCTATTAGGTTTAGTTCAACAAAAATTATTCAGTTTGATGTTAATTTTGGAGCTTTAATGTCTTCGAAAACAGGGAAGAAATCAAATTTGGAAACCTCTACATCTGAGGTGATGTTGTTCACAGGAAGACCTAAATAAAGAGGACATGTTCAAAGGGATTTATCTCGGACAAATTTGAAGGGAAAAAAGAGCAAGATTAAATGTTGGTTTTGTGGAAAATATGGACACTTGAAGAAGGATTGTTGGAAGCAAGAACAAGTCTCCAAGGAAGACCCTCCAAAGGAGACGAAGGAAGCAAACACAATTGAAACATGTTCAACAACAAGTTCATGAATGGTTGATGAAGCTTTAACAATTGGTATTGTTTCACGTTATGATCAATAGTGGTTATTAGATTTTTGTGCTTCAAATCACATGTGTCTTCATAAACACCAGTTTATTACTTACCATTCTATAAATGAAGGAATAGTTTACGTGGAAAATGATATATCATGTAAAGTTGTGGGATTTAGTAGCATTCAAATTAAGATGTTCGATGGATCTGTTAAGATACTAAATCATCTGAGACATGTACCTGAGCTAAGGAAGAACCTAATATCTTTGTGAGTCTTAGACACTGGAGGATATAAAAGTATTTTTCAAGGTGGAGTTATGAAGGTCTACAAAGGAATCCTACTAGTCATGAAGGAGAAGAAAGTTGGAAACCTATTTCTGTTTGAAGGAAGAATTGAGTCAGATCATGCGACAACTATATTCGAGAATGACAGTGATTTTGTTCGACTCTAGCATCAATGGTTGGGCCATATGAGCGAAGGAGGATTGAAGTTAGTATCTGATCACAAGTTGATTCCTACTCTAAAGTCTTTGAAGATATATTTTTGTAAGCATTGTATTAATGGAAAACAAAATAGACAAAAATTTAAAAAAGGAAGACACAGGTGTGAGGGAATCCTTTACTATATCCATTGTATTGTTTGGGGGCCATCCCATACTATTTCGTATGGAGGATCATCATACTTTGTTACTTTTATAAATCATTTCTCTAGGAAGGTGTGGATTTATATGTTGAAAGTAAAGGATGATGTATTTGTTGTTTTCAAGCAGTTTAGAGCTTTAGTGTTGGTAGGTCCATTAAATGTTTAAGAACTGATAATGGTGGTGAATTTATGTCAATGGAATTTGAGAACTATTTCAAGGAGTTTGGGATTGATAGGCATAAATACATTTCCTATACTCCTTAGCAAAATGGATTTGTTGAAGGCATGAACATGACTCTTCTAGAGAAAGAAAGGAGTATGCTTAGTAATGCCAACTTGCAGCAGGAACTGGGGGAAGAAGCAATAACCGCATCTTGTTATTTGGTGAATCGATCACAATCAACATCAATAGAGTGCAAAATTACTGAAGAGATATGGATAGGTCACCCTTGTAATTATTCTAATCTTAAAGTTTTTGGTTGTGAAGCCTATGCTCTAATTCTGAAACATCAACGTTCTAAATTAGATCCAAAATAAAAAAAAGCTTATCTTTGTTGGATATGGTGATGGTATTAAGGGGTACAAGTTGTGGGATCCTACTACCCACAAAATCACCATTAATAGAGATTTAATATTTGGTGAATCATCTCTCATCAAATCAGATGTAGATGTTCAAATGAAATAGGAAGAAGTACCTAGGTATCAGCAGATTCAGTTTGAAACTCGTTCAAATACACATGGGAGTGAACATGAACAAGTTTCTAAAGATGTTCATGAATAGGTTCATGCAGAGAAAAATATGGATGATGATGACAATCAACAGATTGTGGATGAGCCATAAACTTCCCTAAGGAGGTCTACATCGGTCATAGTTCCTCCAAGAAGGTATGATGATTTTGATTCATCAATTTATTTAAGTACTAATGATGATGAACCTTCATTCTATCATGAAGCTGTGGAGGGTTCTAACAGTGAAAAACAAAAATAAGCAATGAAGGATGAAATGAATGCTTTAGGGAAGAATGCTACATGGGACCTTGTAGAACTTCCAAGAGACAAGAAAATTGGAGGTTGCAGGTGGGTCCAGAAGCTTAAGAAGGGTGTTGATGATAAGGTAGAAAGGTACAAAGAAAGGCTGGTTGCAAAAGGATATTTGCAGAAAGAAGGTATTGACTGTCATGAGATTTTTTCAGCAGTTTTTAAGATTGTTTCAACTCAAATTGTGTTAGCATTATTTGTGTCACTTGATTTGGAATTGGAGCAACTAGATGTTAAGACTAATTTATTACATGGAGATTTGGATGAGGATATTTACATGGAACAACCTGAATGGGTCATTGAGAATAGCAACAAGAAATTTGTTTGTAGGCTCAAGAAATCATTGTATGCTCTGAGGCAGTCTCTTATACAATGGTACAAGAAATTTGACTATTTTATGATCAACCAAAATTATACGAGGAGTGAGTATGATCATTGTGTTTAATTTAAGAAATTGAATAATGGAATATTCATTATCTTAGTATTCTATGTTGGTGATATGCTTTTAGAAAGAAAAAGCATAACTGAGATCAATAGGTTAAATGCTCAAATGGTTAGGACGTTTGATATGAAAGATCTAGGAGTAGCAAAGGAAATTTTGGGCAAGGAGATATTCAGAGATAGGAGGAATGGTAAGATTTGGTTGTCACAACAAAATTATGTTGAGAAAATACTTCTCAGATTTGGTATGAACAGTGTGAAACCAATTGTTGTACCTTTAGATTCCCATTTTAAGATTTCTTCAAGTCTATGTCCTAGTAAAAAAGAAGAAAAGGAACATATTTCTTCAATACCGTATGGTAATGCAGTATCAAGTTTAATGTATGCAATGGTTAGTACAAGACCTGACATTTCACATGCAGTTGGAGTTGTCAGCATATATATGGAAAATACATGTAAAGAGCATTGGGAAATAGTGAAATGGGTGCTTCGGTATCTGAGGGGCACAAGTGATTATTGTATCACCTATAACGGTGGTTGTGAGTTAGTCTACGGATATATTGATTCTAATTTTGTAGGTGATCTAGATAAAATGAGGTCAACTCGAGGATATGTCTTTACTCTTGTAGGTGGAGCTATTAGTTGGATGTCAAAGTTACGGAGCATTTTTTCTTTATCCACTATAGAAGTAGAATACATAGCTGCTCCACATGCTTGCAAAGAGGCGGTTTTCTTAAAAGGTTTGTTTGGTGAGTTTGGAAGGATGCATGACAAAGTAAAGCTACTTTGTGATAGTCAAAGTGCTATTCACTTGGCCAAGAATCCAGCATGCCATAGTGAAACTAAACATATTCCTATTAAGTACCATTTTGTAATCCATGTCATCAATGAAGGTGGAGTTTCTCTTGAAAAAATTCATACAAAAGAAATTGCGCAGACATGTTCAAAAAACCAACACTTTTAGAGAAACTACGATGATGCTTGGATTCTCTTGGTTTGCAGAAAAGGTGATGAACAAAAGAAGGAGAAAGGTATGAGGTTAGTTGTTGTCAAGGTGGAGATTGTTGGAATTTGGTGACAACAAATTCCTCCACAATTGGATTGTAGATCCTATTATTGAGCGTTGGTTGTAACTAATTAGACTAAGTTAGAATTTGGATACGAGCGCATTCAATAATCAGTTTCTTGTGTAAATTGCTATAAATGCATGTATGCCCGTAGAGGCTGTCAGAGTTAAGACTGGAGTGAGCATGCTGTAATTTTCCATTAACAATAAGAGAATCAATACCTACTTGGTGCAAGTAGCCCAAGGTTTGGGTGAACCACATTAATATCGGTGTTCAACATTTAATGTTTGGCATAATGATTTGTTGTTTATGTATTTCCGATGAATATTAGATTTTGATTTAATGGATTTAGAGTTAACAATTGCAAGTATTGGGAATCCCATAGTCTTCCGAGAATTCTTTGGAATAATGTTCACATCAAACATGACATCCTTAATACTAAATTTTGAAATATTTTATGTAAATTTCGAAATATAGGTAGGTATATTTTTCATTATAGTAGTTACTTCTAGATGACCTTTACAACCTAATCTAGTAGGGTAGGGATACGTCCATGTAACATAATGTACTAAAATCATAATTTTGAAACATTAAAATAATAATAAAAAAAATCTTATATATATATCTTAACTCAAGATTTATCAAGCTTTGAAAGTGATCAAAGCTTCTGAGGTGCAAACTTTTTCTTGGGATTAAGATAGATCTATACTGGTATATGGTCAAGGAATTTGATATAGTATGTGTAGATTGGTAGACAAAGAATAATTAAATACATAACATTAATAAATATTTTTTATTAATAAATATATTTTTAAGAAAATGACATGTATAAAATTACATTCTATCTAATATTCTTCCATCCCCACCCTCATATATATGAGGGTGGAGTAATACATTCTATGAAGGTGAGAATAGTCTGAGGGAAGTATTAGATTGAATGTATAATACATTCTATTTAATTTTCTCCACACCCCACAATATATAAAAATGATAATTAAATAATAATAATAATAATAATAATAACAATTTTAACTTTTTAAGTATTAAAGAATCAAATTCTTAAAAAACAATTTTTTTATAATAAAAAATATTTTTCTATTTTTTGAACATTAAAAAAAATATAACAAAATGAAATATAAAAAATTAAAATATAAATATTTAAATTTTGAATAATTATAAAATTAAGATAAATTTATCTTAATTTAACAACAATATAAATCTGAAAACAATTAAATATAAATAAATTTTAATGAAAGATGATAGTGGTTAACCTTCATTGACACTAAGATTTTTCTCTCAAACCTAACAAAAATATTACTTAGACTTTTTTAATCATTATTATGACAAATAATTTGACTTTAAAAATAAAACAAAAAAAATATTACTTAGACTTTTCTTTAATCATTATTATGGAAAATAATTAGACTTAAGAACTTAAAAAAACAAGGGACAATGGAAGGATCCAAAACTAAGATATGGAAAATTATTTAGAAAAATAAAATGTAAAATGTGGAAATGTGTAAAAAATAAGATGTAAGTTGTGAAAAAGTGTTATAAAACAGCCATTATAAATTAATAAAAAAAAATCAAAAGATACTTATGACAAGATAGATTAAAATTATTGCTCAAATAATAATAAAAACATAATTAAGAATAATTAAAGATTAAAGAAAAAATAATTAATTTATTAATTAGAGTAAGTTTAAATTAGAAAATAAGAACGGGAAGAAGGAGAACATAAATTAAAAAAAAAATATGATAATTATGCCGAAGAAATATATAGGGACAGGTTTTGCCCAAAACTTGTCAACATGAAAAACCTATCAACCAAACCACTTTGTTTTTTATGAGACATATATAGGGGAAAAACCTATCAAAAAAACCACCTTGCGTTTTCTTTTTTTGAGGCATATATACAGAGAGGTTTTTCCCAAGATGGAAAAAACTATCAAATGAGAAAACCACCTTATCATTCGAGCGACAAAACCTGTCAACAGAGAAAACCACCTTATCACTCAAGTTGTAAATCAGTCTTTCGATCAACGCTACTGAATGGGAAGATAGTTGTGTTCTCATTGTTCTAGAATTATCTCGAGCACCATGAAATACACAGGATCATCATCCACCACCAAAAAAATGCATTCATCTGCAAGCCTGACAAGGGGTCGCATGGCGCTCTCCACCTTTGTCAATACATTGCTCCCTTTTAATTACCTTCAACATGGCCACCCTGAGCCAAAATAAAACCTGTTTGTCTATATGGACAAGTCATACCATGGAAGCTAGTGCCACTAACACTGAAAAGGGTAGTCAGATGGAAAAGTACGCATCCAAGTCCTCGTTATTATTATTTACAACAAAAAATCTTTCAATCATTACACAGGCCAAAGGATGGAAGAACCTCAACTTTGCAACATCTTTTATAATATATGTGCAAGGCACACATAATTCACTTCATTGTTGTTTTTAGAGCGACAGAAAGATTGTACCACAATGCATGAAGGCATCACTCAACTCCCAAGTTTTGCATCTTCATCCCACGGTAGAAATTTCACTCTCTTGACCACAACAAGTAGTTGTGTCGTCCTAACACTTCCAAGCTCTTCAAGGGATTGTATCTTGTTGAGTATTTAATAGGAGATGGTAAATAAAAATAATATCGTTGTTTAGATCACAAATGAAAGCTGGGCGTCTGGGGTTTCAGAGCCACCTCCATGAGGCACAATGACTCCACATTGTTCTTTTTTGGAAAGGTTAGTTTATTATTTTAATCGTATATCTATCATGCCCAATTTCTTTTGATAATTGTCCATTTGTTTTTCATGTAATGTCTGAATTCAACACTTATGCTTAAAAACAGTGCACTTGTAAGATTTAATGTACTCTCGTTGTTTATACTTTTCTACTGATTTTAAATTAGAACAGTAAGATCTAAATCATGGACACTCTCACCAATTTGCATGTTCCCTTGTGGTTGTCTACATGTGTTGTTTAGTTGGCCAAGGTTCATCCAAACACCCCTCATTACACGATCAAGTTTAAATCAATTATGTTGTTAAAACTAAATATCACTTAGGGATCATCACTAAGGGACGACTGGGTTCCTATGAAGTAGTCAAATCTCGATTTAATTCTAGAAGAAAGAACATATGGCTTATCATGCGTGGATAAGCCATATGTTATCTAAAGATATTTACGATTGGTAATTAACAACATTGCCACCAAAAATATGTAAGATTAAAATATTTAAACATTGCATGTACAGGATGGTAGAGATATATTTATACACCCAATGATGAAGGATCATTGTTCCACCTCAGCACGTGCCTGCTGATTAATACGCATGATGCGCATTCTAGGGAGGAGAGGTGTTTCTCTCTCTTTTTTCCTCGAGAATCTAAGGCGAGGTCCAGGAATTTAATGAAGACAAGCTGGAAGAGAAAGATATGCCTTCACACAAACTGGAGATAAGGTTGCCATTAATAGGCCGACGACATAATGGATTTGCATCCGATTCAGAGCAGATTGTCATCATTGTAATTTTCCCTTTCAATGGGCATTAGGAATGGTGATTTGACACCACTAGTTTAGCTTGCGAGGGAATTTCATTGAGACCCTCTTGTATAAATCTTTGTATTGTTTCAAAGTAGAGTTAGGTCGGTTGTAGGAAGAGGAAGACAGAGATCCGAGACTCAGTTGTTTATCAGACTCCACCATTGTAATTTGGCATTCCACCATTAATAGAAAATGATAGTTTTTCTTGTTTTACATTTCTATGTAATGGATTTTGCGTTGTGAATGTCTTTTACATGCATCCGAGTTGTAGATGAATGTTAGGAATCATCTACATGGATAGAGAATCCATCTTCTCTGCATGAGTGAGTTGAGTTAGGTCTGGTTCTCTAGGATAAGTGCAAGGAGTGCATGACAGAGAGAGGAATATATGTAAGCTAACGTAAGGAGTGTGTGTCTGAACTCAGTGGAGTGAGAAGAGAAACTGCCAGGACGACATACAAAATTAATTTACAGACTCATGGACAAATTTCAAGGTGGTTAGGTACCTTGTAAAGTAATACTGAGTGGGAGAAAACATAGTTAAGAGTTACTAAACACTCTGAAACACTCCTTGAGGAGGGCATCGAGTTAGTGCGAGTATGCACATAGAAACCACACTTGGAGGTGTTGGAGGATCCCATAATTGTTGAACATTCCGGTGAAGGAAGGCTTCGCAAGAAGTGCATCGACAAAGGAAAGGAGGTTCCTTAACTTTTCCATAAGGCAAAGGGAGAAGCATCGAAGAAATGAGTCAAGTGCAAGGAGTGTGCCTAAGGTGTTGTTAGTTCACTTTACAAGTCCAAGAAGTAAAGTGAGAGACTGCTAGGAGGGCAAGAAGAAGTCCACTGAAGGACACAAGAAAATAGGAACCTTGGAGGTTTTCAAGCCGAGCAAAGTCACAGAAGGAAGTCTGTGCAGAACTCTACAAGGAGTGTAGAAGTATTTTCGACAACACTTTAAGTCTGTAAAAGGGAATTTTCGTTAAGCATGAATACATGTCGAGGGCTTGCCAATGTCCCGAATATTGAGAGATCATCCATCGTCGAGGAGAAGACAAGTGGTGGAAGATCAAGAGGTTTGGGAGAAGGAAATTTGTAAGGTTTTCCAAGAGCAAACAAAGGCCTTCACGAAGTCACAAAGAGTTATTTCATTCAGGACCATTAGATCTAGAGGAAACATGGCAGAGAACTACACAGTTTAGGAAAGTACAGGAGGGAACACCTGAGACAAGAACTAACGAAGTATGAGTTCTCATAAGTGATCACAACCATTGATCGCAAGGGGAAATCGTACTGTAGATTGGTCCCAAAGTATTTGTTCATCTGAATATCGGGAAAGAGGACAAAGCCACTCGCGAAATTCCCAAAGTGCGAGGTCACGAAGAGAGATGTCTCATGGTCGTAGTTCATGGTCACATCAAGGAGGAAGCCTAGCGTAGGGAGGTAGTGCTATCAACGTTAAAATTTGAAAGCGCTGAGGAGAGGGTCCAAAGGTGACACATAACCTAAGCTAGAAAAAATGAAGGACATGTGATAGAATATTCGGCTTCTAGGGAGGAATATAAGGAATCACTTCGAATCAGCACATCGAACGATCCTATATCGGGAGGTCAACATCACCAGACTAGTATCAGAACACAAATTTTGTTTGTAAATTGTAGGTGAAGGATAAGCTGGAAAAGATCTTAGTTGTAGAGTGAACAACAAACTTGCCAGGAGGGAAGGTAGAAAGTGAAGATGGCTACTGAAGGCCATAAGTGTGGTTGAGGAGAAGACCACAAGATGAATATCAAAGTGGATATAGACAAGGATCTCAACGAAATTAGAGCCTAGATGGAGAAGATTTCATTCAAAATGAAGCAAGAGGCAAAGGTGCATTGGAGGTACAAATGGACTTTGAAGAGAATAACCAAGTTTCATGTTCAAAAATTGTTACCCAGGAGGCAACAACAGAGGGTAAAGAGGTGGCTCAGGCATGCCGAAACACTCAGTCATAAGGGAAAGAGATATGGAAAGGGTCTTGTAGATTGTTAGGTGGGCAATGATAAGGGATCAGTGGATCTCATAGAATGCCAGGTGGGAAGATGAGCCATCTTGGATTTCCAGGTGGTAAAGGGAGAAGATATGATCTCAATCAAGATTTCACTCATAGATGAAGAGGAGGAAAGAGAAAAACCTCACCTGTTTGGAGATTCACGCAAAAATGTGAGTGGCATGAATGAAGACGGTGAAAAGTTAAAAACTTCCATCGTAGAGAAGGAGTATCAGAAGACTGTCTTGATCATTGGAGGATTCGATATATTCCTACCAAGCGACTGAAGAGAGGATAGCATAGGAGTTGCATAGACAACGGGAGGACAACAAGATGATATTGTCATGGAGAAGGAGGAACATATACTAATATATTTCCCAATAGGAGAACACCCAATTGAGTTGCTCAATCAGTGGGAATTGGAGTTGAAGACACTGGAGGATTGGTTGGACAATCCAGAACCAGAAGGTGGCTGCCAGGAGATAGCCATTCCAGAAGAAACTCATCAGCATGGGGGACCGCTGGTGGAAACTGGAAGGGAGCTAGCTGAAGAACTGATTGGAGTCGATCTGTCAGGAGAGGAAGTTGAGAAATGACTCAGTGATGAGAAGATTGCAGAAGAGGAAGCTACAGAAGAGTGGTGAGCCAATACCATGAGAGATGGAGAAGATGACATGGGATAGCAATGTGATCTACCCATAGGTGAGGGATAAATGTAGCAAGCTAGTCTACAACAAAAGAGCCATCCGATGGAGTAGTTGGACAAGGTGATCGAGGAGATCAGGGAGCTTATGTCGAGGTCAACAACATAATAATTCAGCATGAGGAAGCTGGACATAAAGGATCCTACCGGAGAAACAGGGATGATGCAGCAGAATCAATGAAGCAGAGGAGCCAAGAGACAACTCCAAGAGAAAGTTTCAGATCCCGGTGGATTTCAACCACGCTGGAAAGATCATGAGAAGGAGTGGATGATTTTTGAATCTATGGAGTATGATGTAGGAGCATCAATCCACCTCATCACGTGCCCACTCAATAATATGCATGATGCACATTCAAGGGAGGAGAGGTGTTTCCCTCTCATTTTTCTTCGAGAATATAAGGAGAGATCCAAGCATTTAATGAAGACAAGCTCAAAGAGAAAGATATGCCTTCGCACAAGCTTGAGATAAGGTATCCATTAATAGGCTAATGACAGAATGGACCTGCATCTAATTCAGATCCCATTGCCATCATTGTAAATTTCCCTTTCGATAGGCATTAGGAATGGTGATTTGACACCACTACTTTAGCTTGCGAGGGAATTTTATTGAGCCCCTCTTGTATAAATCTTTGTATTGTTGAAAAGTAGAGGTAGGTAGGTTGTAGGATGAAGAACACAGAGACTTGAGACTCCATTGTAGCTCAGACTCCACCATCAATAGAAAATGACAGTTTTTCTTGTTTTACATTTCTGTGTAATGGATTTCGCATTGTGAATGTCTTTTACATGCATTCGATTTTTAGATGAATGTTAGGAATCATATGCAGTGATAGATAAGCCATCTTCTATCCACGAGTGATTTGAGTTAGTCTGGTTCTCTAGGCTAAGTGCAAGGAGTGCGCGATAGAGAGAGGAAAATTTGTAGGTCAACGCAAGGAGTGCTTGTCTGAACTTAATGGATTCAGAAGAGAAACTACCACGAGGGAACACCATATTGATTTATAGACTCGGGGATAAATTTCAAGGTTGTAAGGTACCTTGGAAGGAAATACTATGTGGGAGGAAACACAGTTCAGAGTTACTAAACACTCTGTTAGGAGGGCATCGAGTTAGTGCGAGTGTTCACATAGACAACACACATGGAGGTGTTGGAGAATCCCAGAATTGATAAACATTATGGTGAAGGAAGGATTTGCAAGAAGTGCATTGACAATGGAAAGGAGGTTCCTTAACCTTTCCATAAGGCAAAGGGAGAAGTATTGAAGAACTGAGCTAATTGCAAGGAGTGCACCTAAGGTGTTGTGAGTTCCCCTTATAAGATCAAGAAGCAGGGAAAGAGACTGTTAGGATGGAAAGAAGAATTCCATTGAAGGACACAAGGAACTCGAAACCTTGGAGGTTTTCAAGATGAGCAAAGTCACATAAGGAGTTTCGAGAACAATCTAAGTCTTGAAAGGGTAATTTGCGCTAACCGTGCAAAGAAGTATAAGACATGCCAAAGTCCCGAAGATTGAGATATCATCCACTGTCGAGGAGAAGACAAGTGGTGGACGATTGAGAGGTTCGGGAGAAGGAACTTCGTAAGGTTTTCCATGAGAAAACAAAGATATTCGCGAAGTCGGGAAGAGAGATTTCATTCTAGACCGTTGGATCCATAGGAAACATGGCAGAGATCTACATAGTCCGGGAAAGTCCAGGAGGGAACACCCGAGACAGGAACTCACAAAGTCCAAGTTCGTGTAAGTGATCACATATGTTGGTCGCGAGGGGAACATGGTCCGTATATTGTTCTCGAAGTATTCATCGATTCAAGAATTGGAAAGAGGAGCAGGTCGCTCGCGAAAGTCCCAAAGTGTTAGGTCACGAAGGGAGATGGCCCATGGTCGTAGTTCATGGTCACATTGAGGACGAATCCTAGCATAGGGAGCTAGTGCTATCGGTGTTGAACTTTGAAAGCACCGAGGAGAGGGTATGTGGGTGCCACATAACCTGCACTAGAAAAAAGGAAGGACCTACGATAGAGGATTCAAGTTCTAGGGAGGAATCCAAGGAGTCACTCTAACTTAGCACATCGAACAATCCTAGACTAGGAGGTTGACGTCACCATCCAACAGTCTTTCCATGTCATCATCTCTACAAAAATAAATAAAAAAATGAATGGCTTAACAAAAACTTATCTCTTTGATGATGCCATTTATTTTAAATATCTGCAAAAATATTTGAAAGTCACAATGCCCATATCCTTTCCAAACACACTTACTATAGATGAATAGTTATATATCTAATAGCCATAAGCTACATGAATATATGAATCCAATGAGCTATTGGTAACCAATATGAGTAGGTGTTTATGTATTTTTAAAGTGTGTTAGGGATTTTAACTGCAATCAAGTAGTTTTTTCATAGAGAAGGGATGCATTAATAACAACATCTTAGTTTGTTTATTTATAATGTAATACAAAATTGAGGGCAAACATTATTTGAATATGACATTTGTAACCTTGGTGACTAGCAAGAAAGATACTCGTAAATAAGAGAGAGAGGACCTATTTAACTCCAAATTATTGACTACTAATTGCATGAATACTCGGATAAAAAATATGCTTTAAAAAAACTTGAGAATAGTGAGTCACTTCTCATCTTTTTTGTTTCAAATGTGTAAAACACTATAACACGCTATTATTATTTATATTAATCAATTTATTTAGTTCAAATAAAAATAAAAATATAAGTAAACAAAACAAATAAACTATATTCTATCCTTCTTCATGGAAACAAAGTTTTAATGATTAATGATTAATGACTAATGATTAAAGTTTTAAATCAGGTGGTGAATTACTAATAAGGAAAATTATTAATGATTCATACATCAAAATAATTAGTTCTTATCACTTAAAATATTTTGATTAGAGGTTGATTTATCACTTAATTAGTTCTTATTACTTGAGAAGCTAAATTCAATCGTTGTCTTTCCATGTATGCATATAAGTGCAAGTGACAAAAATTCATATATATTTTTTAAAGAGATATTTTTCTTTCCCTAGAAATAACAGTTGCATTGCTATTCAATTTTGAATCAAAGACAACTTTCCAATACATATAAGCTAGAAATCATTACAACATACTCATTTTCTAGCTTTACTCATGTCATTATGGGAATTGAACCCTGTGAAAAAAATAACATTCATTCCTCACACTAACAATTGAAAACATAAAAATTAATATAAATTAATTTTAAAAGTTTTAGAAAAAAATATTCACAATCATTATTTTTATATTTTATTTTAAAAATATTTTATAAAAAAATTTCACATAGTTTTAAAAAATCAATAAAGATAATGATATAAAAAATATGCTCACACTTCATCCTATCAAAGTTAATTATTGCATTATTAATTCAAATTGGAAATTCAGTAAATATAATATCTATGATATATGATATTATTATTTCAGGTTTTAACCTAGATCTTTAAGTTAGATGTCTTATTTTTTTTCAGTTAGATGTCTTATTTTTTTTTCTTATTTTTTTTTTATCTTATGTTAGATATCTTATTTTTTTGTTTTTCTCTTATTTTTTTATTATAAATTTTAAATTAAATATATAAAAGCAAATTAATAATTAATTTATTTTTAAACATTTTGATTTTGTTACTCTATTTTACTAATTTTTTATATTCATTTCATTCTTTCTCACATTTTTTTATTATAAATTTTAAATTAAATATATAAAAGCAAATTAATAATTAATTTATTTTTAAAAATTTAATTTTGTTACTCTATTTTACTAATTTTTTATATTCATTTCATTCTTTCTCACATTTTTTTATTATAAATTTTAAATTAAATATATAAAAGCAAATTAATAATTAATTTATTTTTAAACATTTTGATTTTGTTACTCTATTTTACTAATTTTTTATATTCATTTCATTCTTTCTCAAATATAAATATTTGGATTTGATTAGTTTGGATATCATTCACAATTTGTTTTTATTATTTCTTATTATTCTAATCAATTAAATTTATCAATGGGATTGTGTTATTGTTTATTATTATTTATATTATAATTTATATTTTTATTATGCTAGTTAATTTATATTTGGATTTGATTAGTTTGGATATCATCCACAATTTGTTTTTATTATTTCTTATTATTCTAATCAATTAAATTTATCAATGAGATTGTGTTATTGTTTATTATTATTTATATTATAATTTATATTTTTATTATGCTAGTTAATTTATCTAAACGATTTATCTACATCAGTGAAATGAGGGGTATTTGAAAACCATTAATTACGAAAAAGTTGATAATGTGATACAACGGAAACGAAAAGAAACCAAAAGGAAAGTCTCTAGTAGGAGTAATTGGCGAGTGGAAGTCGTGGAAGAAAAGAAACTAGAGCTCAACGAAAGCCTGGGGTGGGTATTTAATTGTAATTTCAAATATATTGCCTTAGTGTTGAGACTCTTGCGCTCATGGCATTACATTGTCGATTTGATTCGCGGGCGTTTATTTCCTTGTGATGCATTAAAATATTCAAAGCATTTGATCTTGGGGTCAGCCTGGCAGAGCTCTGGATAGAAAAGAAAGCAGTGAAAACCACCAGCGCTGGGTAACTAATTAGCAGACTCGCGCGACATTAAGAAAAACCGGCCATCCGTTGATTCATTGGCAATATCCTTTCAATTTGAATTTGAAGCTCCCCGTAACCCATTACATCTCAGAGTAGTAGTGCAGGAGGAGGAGCCATGGGCTGCTGTAAATCATCCCCTATTGCTCAGAATCCTCAGGGTATCGCAATATAAAATAAATAAAATGCTTCTTCTGTATTCGCCATTCTCTCGCAATATAAAATAAATAAAATGCTTCTTCTGTATTCGCCATTCTCGGCCCTAGGATAAATTGTTAGTATATAAATGATATGCATTAAACTTTCTTAATAGATTTAAGTTCTTTGTGTTGCATACCAGAAATTGACCGAGCGAGACAACGGACAATTTATGTGGAGAATTTGCCTGCCAACATTTCCGCATCTCAGCTTCGACAGGTGTTCAAGAGGTTCGGCAGAATTCCATCGGGCAAAATTCGAGTTATCAATCAGGTGTCCATTCTATTCTTTTTCTGTTTTCTTTCCCTTTTCCTTTCCTCTTATTTTTACATCTATAGTAAGCAGTAGTCTGTTGGTTGTTTTCGTTTTCAAATTGTAAGCAGTAAAATCTGCTGCGAGGAATAATATATCAAATGTTTATAAAGTTACTGCTCCGTTGCTGGTAAATATTTGGAACAGGGAACGAATGCTTATGCGTTTATCGAATTTGAGCTAAGAAGTTCCGTCGCAAAGGCTCTTCAGGTTTAATTAAATTATCAAGCGTTTTCCGTTTATAAATTTATTAATGTTTAAATTTGGGATCATTGGTTTTAGATGTTTTTTTTTCGTTTTCCGTCAGTTAAAGGACCTTATTTCAAGATGTTATGATTGTAGGCATCGCCTTTTTCTATGTGTGGAAGATCCGTTATTATCCAGGATGGAGGTAATTTTCATTCAGTTGTCATGACTCATGGAAACGCTGTGAAATTAATTTTTTCTTTGGCTTCACCTGTTTGATTGCTAAGGAATGATATTTACAATGGCATTGGAATACAACAGCGATGTCGGCACCTAATTCTGCAGAAAGCGTATAATACGTTGGAAATCTAAGCCGCCGTCTTTGTCTCAAGGTACTTTTTAAGATTTTCAGGCTGCTGCTGTACTATGAGATCTCGTGGGGAACGCTTAATCACGAAGAAATAAGTTATATCTAACGTTTCAATCAAGAAAAAGAAGTTATGTATAGGCCAGGGTTCGAATTGTACTAAATCGTCTTTATCAGTTAAACGGCTTCTTCATTCAACACAAACGTAATCTTGAATTTAAACGGCTTGTTCATTTAATACAAACGTAATCTTGAATTTTTATTTGTGCTGAATCGTCTTTATCCGTTAAACCGTTCTTTGAATAGAAACACAATCCTGAATTTTTTTTAATATTAACTGAATTTTTGTTAGTATTAAATGTAGCAATCATTTTTTGCACGGAATATTTATCGATGTCGCTTAGTATGAGTAGAGAGTCTGGGATAAACAGCATTCAACCCATTTTGGTTTCTCAAAATTTAAGATTAAATTTTGTTAGAACAATGTTAGAAGTTAGAATGGTATTTGTGTGATGGGATTTTGTTCATGGCATTTTATTCTTTAGTCAATTTTTAAACAAAACGATCAAGATCATCCGTTTTTGTCATGTTTTATTTTTTGTTTTTTTAAATTATCTGTCAATTTTGCCCAGAAATTGTTGGATATGTAAATTAAAGTGATTAAGTTTTTATAATAAACTCTTTTATATATTCAAAAATATAATTTAAACAATAGAAATTTGTGATTTAGTTTATATTTATATTATCAAATTTTAATGAAAAATACCAAAACATAGAATCTGTGAAAATAGAGTGTATCTTTTTAACATCTGTGTTATATTTCCATAAACATATGACTCCTCTTATGTTTTAAAATGTCCAATTTTTGGAGTGGACACTAAATTAATTTTAATTTATAGTGATTATTATAATTATTAATTAGATAAACATAAAATGTTATAAATCAAGTAATCATGAGAATTGTTCATGGGAAATATACCTTGATCAAGGGATAAAAACTCATTACTTTCCACCATTGGATCCAACTCCTTTGAGACTTCGATAAATATCTATCCTTATATTTATGATGATGATAGTTAACATACACTGAAACCAATATTGATCTATCCAACCTTAAGAATGATAAGAGATTACTTGAATTTCTTTCAAATATTATTTAGATCTTCCAAAATCATTATGAATTATGACTATAATTAAAACCTTTGATATCAACTATTTGATAAATGGTGGTCATTCTAACTAGATTTTACTATGTGCTAAATTGTCCACAAAAAAAGGACCAATAAAAAATGCACAATATAAAGTAAAAAAATGGAACTATTTAATTTAAAAATTAAATCATAATAATAAACAATAATATAATATTAAAATAAATTGATATAGATAAATTTAAAAATACATAATATAAATTAAAACAATGTGTAACATCCCGCTCTAGCGCACTCAGAAAACTTATTCTTTCAGGACACTTGCTCTCAAGTGATCTGGACTATTATGATATTAAAACTTTTGTCCTTGATTATGATGCGTTATGATAGATGACATGATGTTTTACTGCTTGGACATAGAGAGGTGCTATTGACTCAGTTTTATTGAGTGTGCAGGGTTTTGGACCTTGAGGATGCAGAGGCATATATGGAACCCCTTGGACTTCGGATTGAGTCAGGGAGTGTGCTATTTGGGTTGATTTATTTACTGTGATATTTCATTGATTGATGATATGATGTGGACATGTTCTGACAGCTTCTCGACCAGACTCACATATGGAGTAAAGGGGCCACACACGAGTTCCAGAGAAGTTGAGGGAGAGGTGTGGACAACAGTCCTGCCACAGCCTACTAGCACTCCCACCGTGGCTTGAACTGTAGGTTAACGATTACCTAGTTCGAGAGGATCCACGATGTTGTGAGGGAAGACTGCGACAGTCGTTCACGATGACTCTAAGAGGCACGCAATAAGGCGGGGGCCTTACTCCTTAGAAACCTTTAGTCTCCCACAAGTTCATCTGGTGGAGTGTTGACTCCAGGGTTTATTGATGTCTACCAATGAGTCAAGTTGGCGAGTGACACCCTTGGAGCACGTGGTGCATCCTGAAGGGTATGTCGCGCAAAAGAAACCCAAGAAGCGAGTGGCACCCTTGGAGCACATGGTGCATCCTGAAGGGCACATTGCGCAAAAGAAACGAACGAGGCGAGTGCCACCCTTGGAGCATGTGGTGCATCCTCAAGGGTACGTCGCATTGATGTTGATGAAGGAACAAACCTAGATGGCCCTAAGACTTTTAACACTTTCAGAAATTCTTAAACAACTTCCCTAAATAATTGTTGCCCCGTTCAGAATCTAATCTAAGTCTAAAACTTCTCTAGGGTAAAATTTTGTTTAACCTTAAGAAAAAGACCCTATAAAAATAAAAATAAAAATTTTAAACTAAAACCCACTTAAGTAATAGTTTAGTCTTCACAAAATTCTTGGGGTAAATGAAGAGAGTAAGAATTCAATTAATACTAGTGGATTTCAATATTGCAAAGAAGAAATTAATTCTTAACTTGTGAAAGTATTAAAAGATATTAAATTAATAATAAAAGGAAAAGATTAAATAGCACAACTGGCATTTTGGCTTTATTAAAAAGGGGAAATAAGGGAAAAATAAAAATTAGGAAACTAAGAATTGGAGGAAACATAATAAATGAAAGAAGGGAACTTATAGTAAAAAGCAAGGTCAACATAGTAAGGAATCTTCAATTAAGAACCTTCTAAAATGAACTAAATCAACAACTTCATTTTAGGGAAAGTATTTAAACCCGTGAGGGAATCTAGGAACACCTAGGAATAAATTTAGGAGCAACTCTAGGAGGGTGAAGGAAATGAGACAATTAATAAATTTAAAGAAAATAATTATTGGAGGAAAGAGGGGGATGGAAAACACTTGTGCGAAGGAGAATATTTAGAATATTTTTTATTAAAACTAAATTTAAATGTGATTTAGGGAAGGTTGGAGGTTCTAAAACTCTAAAAAAGAAAGGGAAGATGAGGAAGAACGAGATCGGCTGTAAGCGTAACGTTACGCTGCTGGATTTGTGACTTGATTGATTACTTGTGGAGAGTTGGGTTTTTCCAGCCTGGATAGGAGTGGTAGCTCGGTCTTGCGAGGCGAGCTGGGAGCTAGACGTACCATTTGGAAAGCCTGTGGCCCCTTTGCGGCTCGGGGGGCTAAGGGGGAAGCAGAGTACCCCTAGCGTTGGCTCGGAGGTACCGGTGAGGTCTTGACAGTCGACGAGCGGGAGCGGTACGGAACGCAGGACGTTATTCGAAGCGGGCGACAAGGAAACGGTATGTTTTTATTTGGTAGAGTAGAATGCATTAGGCCTTATTCTTGATCCAAATATTGGTTTTAAATAAAATGGCATGTTTATACCTAGCATTATCTCGTTTTACTTCGCCTTTCTATCTCGCTAAATAATCCTGCATTTTTACATTATTGACTACGTTTTTATGCATACATGGTTAAACTTACTCTGCATCTATGCTTAGAATGCACAAGTTAACTCTGTGTTTTGCAGTAACGAATACATCTATCTTTGCGCGTGTTTATTTCATTTCGTTTGTTGCGTTTTAATGACTGTCCGATCTCTTGATCAATAAAGACAGGAAATTATTAAGAGTTGGAAGACAACAGTGATTGGTTGTGTTCCTGCGTTGACTGTGCAGTGCATTTACATAACTGTTTGTAGGCAACGTTTTAGTATTGGGCTTTTTAAGACAAGCACCACCACATTTACCATCCTTTTTACAACCAGTTAATTTACCTTGGCGGATTAATGACTGGAAAGTTTATCTTGGTTTAATAAAAGGATTTTACCTGTGTGTAAATACTTACCGGGCTTATTGATTTTTTTTCTTGGCGATTATACTTACCCATGTGTAAATACTTACCGGTGAATTATTAATTACCAGGCGAAAACCAACCATGCAATTATATTATGCTGGCGATTTGCCTTCGCCCGTTCATCATGGGATAGCTGGCCATTTTAAGTCTGTGCTTTTGGCACTTAAAATTAAAAACGGGTCCACTCGGTGTATTAACCCCTTTGTTGTTGATTCCCTCTGCCTGATCATCCTTTCTGTGGGCGATTTATTTTTCTCCATTTTCTTGTGATCTATGGCCTCTTTTACCTGAATCAAGAATTCGTTTTCCTTTACGATTTCCCACCTCCCTCACCTACTGCGTGATTGATTGCTGAGAAAACCCGTTACTTTTATGCAGGTGGCACACAGCGATAGGAGATTCACTCCTGACACCGAATCACAGTGTTTCCTCGCAGTTTGGCACAACATTAACGTTGGTTACATGCCTGTTAATGCACAAAGTTAGTGTGGCCTTGCCTCCAGTCCTACATTGCCTGGTTACATGAATTTACACTGATATATATATTTTTTTATCACAGACTATTTATTGCCCGAAATTTTTACCACACAGATCCCACGGATTGCCCTGTTACATGATCTTACCCTGAAATTTATTATTGCCATGGCGGTCTTTTAACCGGTTCCTTCTTACTGATACTGGCGTAGACCCCGTTTTCCCTTCTGGCCTACTGCCCATCATTTTGCTCAGTTATGAGTGAAGGTGATTGTTAATTGTGTTTGTAGGGTTATCAGACCCTGCCAACGAATGATGCGATGCCTTGTAGTTCCTTGAGCATGGTGAATTAACTAACAGGGACCCAAATGGACTTCCACGACTCTCATCTGTCAGGGCATTTAGCTATGAACCTGGTAGTGGGTGGACTCGCCTTCAAGTCGACCTTTAATTAGGCTAGAAATGGATTTATCGGTAATGAAATTGACTGCATGGCGACTATCAGCGACTGGTTAATTACTGTTGTTTTTAAATTAGTGATTTAGACTAGTCGTTCACCAACATTGATTGACTCATAACCGCTGTTCTATTTTAAGGTTGCGTACAGATTGATCACAGCCCTTCACTCTTGATTTGTGTTATTCACCTTTTGTTCATGCACCTTATTTTACACATCACCAGAAACCAAGGTTACCTGCAGTTACCCTCGCTTATGAGCTTGTTGCTTTATTATAATTTTAGGGAAATTTTAACGATACCCTTCAACGCCTTACGATAACGAACCTTCTGATCATCTCTGGACGGACATGCTACCCGTGTTCAGAATTTTAAAAAGGTGCATTCCACCCCTTATGGTAGTGACTCACCCCTCCCTTATAGTTCATGCTTATAGAAATTTTAGGGTAACAATCAAGAGGTTCAGTTTTCTAATGTATTGTATTCATGTATTCTTGCTTAAGCTAGATCCTAAGAATTAAATAATTGTAATTAATAAGAAGAAGGGGTGATTAAGGGACTTAGTTGACATGTTTAAACAACCAAGGGTCCCAATATCAAGCCTTCACTTGAGTGTCTCTGCCTTATTTATTTCAATAAACTAACCCTTTACCCTTTAAGTAACCTTGCCCCTTGTCAAGTAGTTTCCTAATTTGATTATTATTACCCTTAACCAGAAAGTAGATGGAAGACATGTTGTTTCAGAGAAGCAGTGTTTAAGACTAATTTATTTAAGACCGAGCAAATCCATTATCCATCCGATCTAGTAATTATTTCAATGTGAAGTGTATGTAAATTGGAAACAAAGGTAATCAGTTGTAAATAGAAAAAGGGTGAGGCGAATGTGTAGATAGATAAGATGTAACTTGTTGTCATCGTATTGCAAGGTTTCTAATATGGAAATTAATAATGTTATCATTATGGGAACGTTAGTTTAACTCTAATGTTAATGGCCACCTATGAGATATAAGGTGATTGTTATCTTATTGCAAGGTGAGTGTGATAAATGAATAGTGATATTATGGTGTACTTTAACAATTATGTAATGAATG
>ML787879.1:170795-218922 GCA_009831015.1 Picea engelmannii | reverse complement strand
GCCACCTATGAGATATAAGGTGATTGTTATCTTATTGCAAGGTGAGTGTGATAAATGAATAGTGATATTATGGTGTACTTTAACAATTATGTAATGAATGTTGGTGTTGATACTAATATTTAGGGTAAGGCTAGTTTTCAATTGCTATTGTTGTTCATGGTAAAATTTAATGTAATGTAGTGATTAAAGTTAATACTAATGTTTATGGTAAGGTTAAATTTCTACGTTATTTGTTTTATGGAAATGTTAAAGTAATGGTTATAGATAATTTGTAAGTTGTTGGTGGTCGTCATTTTATTTAGTTACTGTAAACACAATGTGGTTGTTTTTATGGTAACAATGTTGAATTTAATTATCATTGATAACAGGTACAATGCAATGTCTTGAACTAAGTTCAATAAGCTAGTATGATTCAGTAAATGGGGATTGCAATTAACTAAATTTACATTATTTAAGGTTGGATAACTTGTCGATTAATGAAATTTAAATGGAGTATTGGCTCTATAATTAATGCCAACTGATTCGTAGAAGATACCTAGTCTTAATAGTGGTTGGTCGTTGTCAGAGTCCTTATGAATTGCGCATTCCATAGAGGACGTTGTTGTTAATTTAATAAATTGTTGTACTTGGTTGTGGTCTTTTGATTGCTTGGTTTGCCTATGTCGGGTGGTATGTAGACACCTCCATGTTCCTCAGAACAGTCGCCAACCCTGAGATCTTAAATGGTAAAAATCGATGGGAGCCTGGGCTTGAGCATTGCTTATGTGTCTTGGAGGTCCTAACCATTCCAGGGCAGGATGGATGGGTATTCAGTCTTACCTTAGTCGTTTGATCGTCACTAAATGCATGAAAATACTTATTGTGCATCTTATGTCGTCTTGTTGTGTTCGTTGTGGTTGTGTCTTGTTCGTCATCGGGTGATGATGCCGAGCTGAATGTGTTTTTTT
Organism: Picea engelmannii; assembly: GCA_009831015.1. Lineage (NCBI taxonomy): Eukaryota > Viridiplantae > Streptophyta > Pinopsida > Pinales > Pinaceae > Picea > Picea engelmannii. Next base: position 217,975 of record ML787879.1, on the reverse strand, counting down.
CCCTTGTACATGCGCGCACACACTTTTAAAAAAAAAAAAATTGCACTTGTTCTAAGAGATTTGTCGTGACGAACGGGAGGTACGTTACATATGGTATGAGAGTGGGTTCGACCCACGACTTGGGATCGCTATGGCTTTCGTTGACCTGATTTGATTATACTGTTGTTGATTGAGTTAACTTGTGTGCGTGCAGGTAATCATGGTTAGAGGACGCCGCGAAGGCAGACGAAGGGGTGCTAGGGGAGGAGGCGTGACGCCCCCAGTAGCATCCATGCCTGAGAGGTCTAACCCCCAGGGAGGCGAGCAAGTTCTCGGACAGGAGCATATAGCAGTTGGTGACGTGGTCGGGATGATGAGGTATTTTCAGCGCATGTTTGAGGCACTGATCAGTCGATTGGACATAGATGAGGCCAGCGCACCAGCACCCGCTGAGGTTCCGTCATGTGCACCGACCGTTACTGGTAGCATTCACTGTGAACTCGAGAAGGTTAAATTTCCTGAGTTCTTTGGTGCCCTGTATGGTGCCGTCGTTGAGGCATGGTTGGAGAATATGGCGATGTGCTTTGCACTTCGCGATTATACCTCCAACATGAACGTCTACATGGTGGTATTTCAAATGAAGGGGAGCGCTCTTCTATGGTGGAAGACGCTCCTACCGCAACTGAACATGGATGTCGAAGATGTGTCATGGGAACTGTTCGAGGAACGGTTCCGAGAGAGGTATCTTTCATAGGAATTCATTGAGCATCAGCTCAATGATTTCAACTCATTACGAAAAGGAGGTCGTACGGTGCCCGAGTATGAGGCACATTTTATGGAGCTTCTCCGGTATGCTCCGCACCTTAACACTGAGAAGCTCAAGGTCAACAGGTTCATGTTTGGCCTTAACAGCAGCCTGCGTTCAAAGGTTAGGATCTTGATGCCTCAAACCTTGCACGACGCCATCCATAAGGCCCTCATAGTAGAGGAGGAGCTTATCATTTGGGGTCAGACCAGGATTCCAGTGAGACTAGCAGGGAAGGGTTCACCTAGAATACTGCAGCACCAGACACCAGCGAGACATACGTCAGGATATCGTGGCTTCTAGAGGGGATCCACTTTCACTACACCTTGGCGAGCACTACCTCAACAGTGGACACCTTATCAAGGACCACCACATCAACAGCAGCGTCGCCCACAACAACAACAGTTTAGGCCTGTTCAACAGAACAGACCTGGGTTCCAGGCCTGTTCATCTTCTACTTCGGGTACCAGGACTATTGGGCCAAAGAAGTGGTGTTGGATGTGTGGGGAGCCACACTACCAGGGCAACTATCCTTTGGAAAGGACCAAAGCGTCCAGATCAGCCAGACCCACTACAGTGGGAGATATGGGCAAGGCCCATCAGATTCATGCAGCGATGAATAACCGCCAGGCGGAGCACCAGTCGATTTTTCTCGAGATGGCAGGTACTGTCACTGACCAGACCCTTAGTATTTTGATAAACCCAGGTGCTACTAAGAGTTTCATTCCTGGTGCAGCGCTAAAAAGGAGTAAGGTAAAGGCAGTCGATAAAGATGAGTTTAGCTTCGTAGAGATGGCTTCAGGAGCCAAACAGAAGGTTGGAGGAAAGGTTATGAGTTGTGCCCTTAACCTGGGAGAGTTTTTCACGAGGACCAACCTGTACATCATGATCTTAAGATCTTATGATGTCATGATTGGTATGGATTAGTTGGAATCGCATGAGGCGATACTCAACTATAAGACGAAATGGTTGAGCTTGGTTGATGACAAAGGATATAGATGTGTGATGGTAGGAAGGAACCAGGGAGTTTCCTTAAGGTTCATCTCTTCCTTACAGTTACGGAAGAGTATGCGCAAGGGGTGCAATCTCTATGCGATCCTTGCATTACACGAGAAGGGAGTAGTGGAAGGTCTAGAACACCTTCCGGTGGTGAGAGAGTTTACAGACGTATTTCTAGAGGAGTTACCCGGGATGCCGTCAGAAAGGGAATTGGAGTTTACCATAGACCTGAAACCGGGGACCGAACCGGTAGCAAGAATGCCTTATCGGATGTCGACCCCTGAGTTGCAAGAGTTGAAAATGAAACTGAAGGATTTGTTGGACCTGGGACTGATATGTCCTAGTGTGTCACCGTGGGGAGCACCTTTCATTTTCATACGAAAGAAGGACAGATCGTGGAGGATTTTCATTAACTACCGTCAATTGAACAAAGCTACGATGAAGAATCAATATCCCTTACCAAGAATTGATGATCTGTTCGATCAAATGAAGGGTCTGATAGTGCTCTCCAAGATCGATTTGCGGCCAGGGTATCACCAGTTGCGGATCAAGGAGGATGACGTCCCTAAGACCACATTTAAGACGAGATTTGGACATTACGAGTTGAGTGTTTTACCTTTTGGACTGACAAACGCCCCAGGGGTATTTATGAGTTTGATGAATGGGGTGTTCCGAGAATACTTCGACAAGTTCATCCAAGTATTCAGTGACGATATTTTGATTTACTCTCATACGATAGAGGAGCATGATGAGAACTTGCGCTTGCTACTACAGTGTCTATGAGACCACAAGCTGTATGGAAAATTTTCCAAATTCTCTTTTTATTAATCGAGGATTCACTACTTAGGGCATGTCATCTCTGGCGAAGGTATCGTTGTGGATCCAACCAAGTTTGAGGCTATTATGGAATGTCCTGCACTGACGAATGTCACATAAGTAAGTAGCTTTATGATTTTAGCAGGATACTATCGATGGTTTGTCCAGGGATTTTCGAAGATAGCAAATCTGATCACGGAATTGCAAAAGAAAAATAAGAAGTTTGTTTGGGTCAGGAAATGTGCAGAAGCATTTCGGAGGCTTAAAGAGTTGTTGACAATAGCGCTGATACTGAAGGTCTCTGACATGGATGCGGACTTCTTGGTATGCACTGATGCATCCAAGGAAGGTTTAGGAGGAGTCTTGATGCAAGACGGGCAAGTGATTGCTTACATTTAGAGGAATCTGAGATGGCATGAGGAGAACTACGCGACGCACGATTTGGAGTTATTAGCCATCGTATATGCCTTGAAGGTTTGGAGACACTACATTGTTGGATGAAAATTTGAATTAAAGACTGATCATTGTGGACTACAACACATTTTTACGCAAAACGACCTGAATGTGCGACAATGACGTTGGTCGGAATTACTTAGCGAGTACGACTTTGAGATTACTTACATAAAGGGAACAGTGAATCAGGTAGCAGATTCTTTGATTCATAGACCACGCATCTTCTCGGTGTTGCCTCTTCAAACGAATCTCCGTGAGAAAATTCTCACTTTAAAGCATGATGACAAATGGTAAAAAGAGGTTGAGGGTTTTATCGGACAAAACACAATGATGGTACTATGATATGAGGGATTTTATTTTGATAGCAATGGGTTATTAAGGTTTAAAGGTCGGATTTATGTACCGCCAAAGGACGAGTTGAGGATGTTGATCCCGAGCGAGGCTCATAGAGCAGTTTACATGGTGCACCCGGGAGTCACAAAGATGAGGGAAAATCTTAAAACCTTATTTTTCTAGAGGGGAATGAAGGCCGACATAGTTAACTATGTGGCCAGATGTCCAGAGTTTCAGCAGGTAAAGGCTGAACATAGACACCCGGTAGGATTACTTCAACCACATGCCAATCCGGAATCGAAATGGGAGGTGATTTTGATGGATTTTATTGTTGGATTTCCACTGACGGCAAGGAGACATGACTCGATTTTTTTATTAGTAGACACTCTGATGAAGAGTGCTCACTTTATAACTGTACATACGACGTATCAGGCACCTGACATAGCGAGGGTTTTTGTCAGTGATATTGTGAGGCTGCATGGCGTGCCTAAGAATATTATATCTGATCAAGGATCAATGTTTATTGGACGAGTTTGGACGAGTTTCCAAGAGGCCTTGGGAACCCAACTTAACTTTAGTACTGTGTATCACCCAGAGACTGATAGACAGACCGAACGAATGAACCAAACGTTGGAAGACATGTTGCACATGTACGTGATGGACCAACAAAAGCGATGGGAGGAATTCTTGCCTCGAGTAGAGTTCACCTACAACAATAGTTACCAAAGCACCATTAAAATGGTGCCTTTCGAGTTTCTTTATGGGTGACCATGTTGGATGCCCTTGAGTTGGGATCGGCTTTAAGATAGGATCCTAGTTGGACCATAAGTGATCCAAGAAATGGAAGAGCAAATGAAAACCATAAGACAAAGGATTAAAGAAGCGCAGGATCGACATAAGAGTTATGTCGATGCGCACCGAGTCGACCGTAGTTATGAGGTCGGTGATCGAGTCTTCTTGCGGGTTAAACCGCATAAGAGTTCGATCAAGTTTGGAAATGGAGATAAACTCTCTCCTAGGTTCGTGGGACCTTTCAATATTGTGGAGAGAAAGGGTCCCGTGGCCTATCGACTAGCCTTGCCTGATTCTTTGAGGCGTATGCAAGATGTTTTTCATGTATCGGTTTTGAGACATTATATTAGTGATCCTACACATGTGATTGACATGAGTTCCTTGTAGGTATCGGACGAGGGAGCGCTCACAGATAAGCCGGTCTACATCTTAGATCATCACGTTCAACAGTTACAACGTCAAACGGTATATCAGGTCAAGGTCCAGTGGGACAGTTATAGTCCGCACTCGACGACCTGGGAGGATGCATATGATATGCGCCAGCAGTTTCCATTTTTTTATGATATATAGACTTATGATACTGTGATACATTTATTTCAGCATTTATACTATGAAACTTCAGGACGAAGTTTAGACCATGAGGGGGTGTATGTAACATCCCGCTCTGGTGCACCGAGAAAACTTATTCTTTGAGGAAACTTGCCCGCAAGTGATCTGGACTATTATGATATTAAAACTCTTGTCCTTGATTATGATGTGTTATGATAGATGACATGATGTTTTACTGCTTGGATATAGACAGGTGCTATTGACTCAGTTTTATTGAGTGTGCAGAGTTTTGGACCTTGAGGATCCAGAGGCATCTATGGAACCCCTTGGACTCCGGATTGAGTCAGGGAGTGTGCTATTTGGGTTGATTTATTTACTGTGATATTTCATTGATTGATGATATGATGTGGACATGTTATGAAATGATTGTTGATGATGTAGGCTAACGATAACTTGTCGACCAGAATCACATATGGAGTAAAGGGGCCACACACGAGTTCCAGAGAGGTTGAGGGAGAGGTGTGGACAGCAACCCTGCCACAGCCTACTAGCACTCCTGCCGTGGATCGAACTGTAGGTTAACGATTGCCTAGTTTGAGAGGATCCATGATGTCATGAGGGTACACTGTGACAGTCGCTCACGATGACTCTAAGAGGAACGCAATAAGGCAGGGGCCTTATTCCTTAGAAATCCTTAGTCTCCCACAAGTTCACCTGGCAGAGTGTTGACTCGAGTGGTTATTGATGTCTACCAATCAGTCAAGTTGGCGAGTGGCACCCTTGGAGCACGTGGTTCATCTTGAAGGGCACGTCATGCAAAAGAACACAAGAAGCGAGTGGCACCCTTGGAGCACGTGGTGCATCCTGAAGGGCACATCGTGCAAAAGAAACGAATGAGGCGAGTGCCACCCTTGGAACATTTGGTGTGTCTTGAAGGGCACGTCGCATTGATGTTGATGAAGAAACAAACCTAGATGGCCCGAAGACTTTTAACACCTCAAGAAATTCTTAAACAACTTCCCTAAATAATTGTCGCCCCGTTCAGAATCTAATCTAAGTCTAAAACTTCTCTAGGGTAAAAAAATTTTTAACCTTAAGAAAAAGACCCTATAAAAATAAAAATAAAAATTCTAAACTAAAACCCACTTAAGCAATAGTTTAGTCTTCATAAAATTTTTGGGGTAAATGAAGAGAGTAAGAATTCAATTAATACTAGTGGATTTAAATATTCCAAAGAAGAAATTAATTCTTAACTTGTGAAAGTATAAAAAGATATTAAATTAATAATAAAAGGAAAAGATTAAATACCACAACTGCCATTTTGGATTTATTAAAAAGGTGAAAGAAGGGAAAAATAAAAATTAGGAAACTAAGAGTTGGAGGAAACATAATAAAGGAAAGAAGGGGACTTATAGTAAAAAGCGAGGTCAACATAGTACGGAATCTTCAATTAAGAACCTTCTAAAATGAACTAAATTAGCAACTTCATTTTAGGGAAAGTATTTAAACCCGTGAGGGAATCTAGGAACACCTAGGAGTAAATTTAGGAGCAAATCTACGTGGGTGAGGGAAATAAGACAATTAATAAATTTAAAGAAAATAATTATTGGAGGAAAGAGGGGGATGGACGACACTTGTGCGAAGGAGAATATTTATAATATTTTTTATTAAAATTAAATTTAAATGTGATTTAGGGAAGGTTGGAGGTTCTAAAACTCTATAAAAGAAAGGAAAGATGAGGAAGAAAGGGATCGACTGTAAGAATAACGTTACGCTGTCGGATTTGTGACTTGACTGATTACTTGTGGGGAGTTGGGTTTTCCCAACTTGGACAGGAGTGGTAGCTCGGCATTGCGAGGCGAGTTGGGAGCTAGACGTACAATTTGGATAGCGTGTGGCCCCTTTGCAGCTCGGGGGGATAAGGGGGAAGCAAAGTACCCCTAGCGTTGGCTGGGAGGTACCGATAAGGTCTCGACGGTCGGTGAGCCGGAGCAGTACAAAGCACAGGACGTTATTCGAAGCAGGTGACAAGGCAACGATATGTTTTTTATTTGGTAGAGTAGAACGCATTAGGCCTTATGTTTGATCTAAATATTGGTTTTAAATAAAATGGCATGTTCATACCTAGCATTACCTTGTTTTACTTCGCCTTTCTATCTCGCTGAATAATCCTGCATTTTTACATTATTGACTACATTTTTATGCATACATGGTTAAACTTACTCTGCTTCTATGCTTAGAATGCACAACTTAACTCTGTGTTTTGCAATAACGAATACATCTGTCTCTGCGAGTGTTTATTTCATTTTGTTTGCTGCATTTTAATGACCGTCCCATCTCTTGATCGATAAAGACAAGAAATTATTAAGAGTTGGAAGACAACAGTGATTGGTTGTGTGCCTGCGTTGACTGTGCAGTGCGTTTACATAACTGTTTGTAGGCAACGTTTTAGTATTGGGGTTTTTAAGACAAGCACCACCACATTTACTAGCCTTTTTACAACCAGTTAATCTACCTTAGCAGATTAATGACTGGAAATTTTATCTTGGTTTAATAAAGGGATTTTACCTGTGTGTAAATACTTACTGGGCTTATTGATTTTTTTTCCTAGCGATTATACTTACCAGTGTGTAAATACTTACCGGTGAATTATTAATTACCAGGCGAAAACCAACCATGCAATTATCTTATGCTGGCGATTTACCTCTGCCCGTTCATCATGGGATAGCTGGCCATTTTAACTCTGTTCTTTTGGCACTTAAAATTAAAAATGGGTCCACTCAGTGTATTAACCCCTTTGTTGTTGATTCCCTCTGCCCAATCATCCTTTCTGTGGGCGATTTATTTTTCTCCGTTTTCCTGTGATCTATGGCCTCTTTTACCTGAATCAAGAATTCATTTTCCTTTACGAATTCCCACCTCCCTCACCTACTACGTGATTGATTGCTAAGAAAACCTGTTATTGTTACGCAGGTGGAACACAACAATAGGATATTCACTCCTCACACCGAATCACAGGTTTTCCTCGCAGTTTGGCACAACGTTAACGTTAGTTACATGGCTGTTAATGCACAACGTTAGTGTAGCCTTGCCCCCGGTCCTACATTGCCTATCTACATGAATTTACCCTGATATATATATTTCTTTTATCACAGACTATTTATTGCCCAAAATTTTTACCACACAGATCCCACGGATTTCACTGTTACACGATCTTACCCTAAAATTTATTATTGCCACTGCGTTGTGTTAATCGGTTCCTTCTTACTGATACTGGCATGGACCCCGTTCTCCCTTCTGGCCTATTTCCCATCGTTTTGCTCAGTTATGATTGAAGGTGATTATGAATTGTGTTTGTAGGGTTATCAGACCGTGCCAGCGATTGATGCGATGCCTTATAATTCCTTGAGCACCATGAATTAACTAATAGGGACCCAAATGGACTTCCATGACTCTCATCTGTCAGAGCGTTTAACTATGAACCTAGTAGTGGGTGGACTCGCCTTCAATTCGACCTTTAGTTCAGCTAGCAATGGATTTATCGGCAATGAAATTGACTGCATGGTGACTTTCAGCTATTGGTTAATTATTGTTGTTTTTAAATTAGTGATTTAGACTAGCCGTTCACCCACATCGATTGATTGATAACCACTGTTCTATTTTAAGGTTGCGTACAGATTGATCATGGCCCTTCACTCTTGATTTGTGTTATTCACCTTTTGTTTACGCACCTTCTTTTACACATCACCAGAAGCTGAGGTTACCTGCAGTTACCCTCGCTTATGAGACTGTTGCTTTATTATAATTTTAGGGAGATTTTAATGATACCCTTCAACGCCTTACGGTAACGAACCTTTCGATCATCTCTAGAGGGACTTGCTACCCGTGTTCTAAATTTTAAAAAGGTGCATTCCACCCCTTATGGTAGTGACTCACCCGTCCCTTATAGTTTGTGCTTATAGAATTTTTAGGGTAATAATCAAGAGGTTCGGTTTTCTAATGTATTGTATTCATGTATTCTTGCTTAAGCTAGATCGCAAAAAAAAAATATTTGTAATTAATAAGAAGAAGGGGTGATTAAGGGACTTAGGTGACATGTTTAAACAACCAAGGGTCCCAAGATCAAGCCTTCACTTGAGTGTCTTTGTCTTATTTATGTCAATAAACTAACCCTTTACCCTTTAAGGAACCTTGCCCCTTGTCAAGTAGTTTCCTAATTTGATTATTCTTACCCTTAACCAGAAGGTAGATGGAAGACATGTTGTTTCAGATAAGCAGTGTTTAAGACTAATTTATTTAAGACTGGGCAAATCCATTATCCATCCCATCTAGTAATTATTTCAATGTGAAGTGTATGTAAATTGGAAACAAAGGTAATCAATTGTAAATAGTAAAAGAGTGAGGTGAATGTGTAGATATATAAGATGTAACTTGTTATCATTGTATTGCAAGGTTTCTATTATGGAAATTAATGATGTTATCATTATGGGAACGTTAGTTTAACTCTAATGTTAATGGCCACCTATGAGATATAAAGTGATTGTTATCTTATGTCAGGGTGAGTGTGATAAATGAATATTGATATTATGGTGTACTTTAACAATTATGTAATGAATGTTGGTGTTGATACTAATATTTAGGGTAAGGCTAGTTTTCAATTACTATTGTTGTTCATGGTGAAATTTAATGTAATGTAGTGATTAAAGTTAATACTAATGTTTATGGTAAGGTTAAATTTCTACGTTATTTGTTTTATGGAAATGTTAAAGTAATGGTTATAGATAATTTGTAAGTTGTTGGTGGTCGTCATTTTATTTAGTTACTGTAAATGTAATGTGGTTATTTTTATGGTAACGATGTTGAATTTAATTATCATTGATAACAGGTATAATGCAATGTCTTGAACTAAGTTCAGTAAGATAGTATGATTCAGTAAATGGGGATTGTGATTAACTGAATTTACATTATTTAAGGTTGGATAACTTGTCGATTAATGAAATTTAAATGGAGTATTGGGTCTGTAATTAATGCCAACTGAGTCATAGAAGATACCTGGTCTTAACAGTGGCTGGTCATTTTCGGAGTCCTTCTGACTTGCGCATTCCGTAGAGGATGTGGTTGTTTATTTAATAAATTGTTGTACTTGGTTGTGGCCCTTTGATTGCTTGGTCTGCCTGTGTCGGGCAGGATGTAGACACCTCCATGTTCCTCAGAACAGTCACCAGCCTTGAGACCTTAAATGGTTAAAATCGATGGGAACCTAGGCTTGAGCATTGCTTATGTGTCTTGGAGGTCCTAACCATTGGAGGGCAAGATGGATGGGTAGTTAGTCTTACCTTAGTCGTTTGATCATGATTAAATGCATGCAAATACTTGTTGTGCGTCTTATGTCATCTTTTTGTGTTCATCGTGGTTGCGTCTTGTTCATCGTCGGGTGACGACGCCGAGTTGAATGTGTTTGTTTCCCTTGTACACGCGTGCACACACTTAAAAAAAAATAAAAAAATTGCACTTGTTCTAAGAGATTTGTCGTGACGAACAGGAAGTACGTTATAGAATGTAACTATTTAATAATATAAATTAAAAGAATGATAAAAATAACATAATATTAAAATAAATTGATATAGATGCATAGTGTTATTAACAAAGTACATAAATTTAGAAGTATAATAATCAAGTAAAAAATAAAAAATCATGCGAAATCTATTTTGATAATAACATCAAAATATAATAATTTTTTTTTAATTTCAAACCTAATTATGACTAGCACAGTTATATAATTTATGACTGATAAACGCCCAAAGGTTTAACCTTAAAGTCATTTTCTCCCTTTGGTGGTGGTCGAGGTGAATTCATGCTCTTCTAAACCCTACAATCTGATGTAACCCTAATGCCAAAACAATAAAAACAAACCCTAACTATAACCCTAAATTCATTTTCTCCCTTTGGTGGTGGTCGAGGTGAATTCATGCTCTTCTAAACCCTAAAATATTAAGTTCCTTATGTCGGGTTTAATAGTACTACTCACTTTTTATGTGGAACTCAAATATTTAGATATGATTTGTACCTATCATTTTAATATAGGCGGTATATCTATACCTCTCTTTCCATTTGTTTCATGGAAAATTTTAAATTTATTTTGACCAAGGAACGAACTCACTCCTTATCTATTTCTCATCCTTACATTTTAAATTTGATCATGATCAGGTAATGAAGGTAAGAGATGGAGTCACGATAGGCTTTGCAATCAATCATGAGGTTGTAGATGGGACTTCACTATGGCATTTCATAAACTTCTCGACGAATCTTTGCAGAGGAGTGGCCACAATCTCTAACCCTCCACTTCACAGTCGACACTTCGACACAAAAGGCTCCCGCATAGCTCTAAACTTGCCTAAAACCCAAACTATTGACAAATTCTCTTCGCCTTCTCTTAGTGAAAAAATATTTCACTTCAGCAAGGAGACATTCTCAAGGCTAAAGGATAGAGCTAACATGAAGAATTCAAATGACACAATTATAATCTCCTCGTTCGAGGCTCTCTCTTCCCAATTCTCTATTTACCAATGCACTCGCAACCTGCCTCCCAACGAGCCAACAACCTTCAAGCTCATAGTGAACTGTCGACCGAGATTGATATCGTCGTTGCCTTATTCTTATTTTGGCAATTCTATCCAAATTGTTAGCACCAAATTCATAGCATGGGACTTGTTGGCCTACGATATCTGTTCCACAACATGGTTGTTTAACCACATCATATCGCCACACTGTGATGGAAACATCAGGAAGTTGGATAGAATGAGCTAGGTAGGAAAAATACATGAATGATTCAGTTTGGACTCTTGACCTAAGATCTCTATCTCGATGCATAAATGAGTCACCTGAGCATGAACCTTGCTATATCCCGTAATGCCTAGAAATGATTTTTTCTTTCCCCAACTATTAAGAGAGGAATATGGAGAAGACGCATAGGCTGGGGGATGAAACACACCACACTCATGCAGAAAATGAAATGCTCAAACATGGTAATACGAAAGGTTAATCATTTAAACCTGGAAATCATATGGTGCTACAATAATTTCTTAATATGATTAGCTAAATGTTTAAAAGTAAACACCTTAACGGATGCATTCAAAAATACAAGGAAGTTATGAAGAGTAAATCACATTCATTGATTTGGGAGGATGACTAAGAATATGCGAGCATCTTCAATTGTTAGACATCATATTAGAATTTTAGATTAAAAAGTGATTAATTGTTCCCATCTCCAATAGGTATACGCCTTTCGACGTAATTATAATGTGTTATACTAATGGAATAGAATGAAATACATAACATTCAATGCCCTAAATTTGTTGGCTTGATGTGTAGTTAAGATGTTGCTAGTTAGGATTTATAGTTATAAGCTTTGTAAATTATAATTTTATAATTAAAAAAAAGCCAACGCCATGTTGATATTTTGTATATTACATTGATAGCATGTGGACCTATTTCAATTTAATCAATCACATCTTATTTTTAGTAATTCTTTTTCAACGAAGCATTTATAGTGATTGGTGTACGCTATGAGGTTTGAAAAGTAATAATTAAGGTTTAATATCCAATTTTTTCAATATATTGTTATAGCATTTTAGTTACTATTGTTTGTTGTCTATAATGTATTTTAATTTTTATTAAAAAGATTATTCTTCCCCATCGTTGTTACCTGAGTTATTTTATATAGATTTGAAGTTTGGGGTTGCAATATATTTAGAAAATTTTGAAGAAAGGTAGAACAAATCCCAAATAATTTTATAACTTCTAATCTCAAAATTAAGGGAAATACATCCTATCCTATGGTGTTCATAGAGGAAAACATTTACCCCATTGAGAGCATTGCTGTGATTATATACCTAACCTACAAGAAGAAGATAAATGACAAGAGGCTTCCCAAAATTGCTTCAAACTCTAGCTAAAACCACCTCAGACTCAAGCAGGGATGGCATAATGATGCCATTTAATTTTGAATTATTGGGGAATACAACAAGAAGCCATAGTTCAAAATATTGATAATATTACAAATATTATTACTTCTAAATTTAAGGAGAATATGTGGTGTGATAAAGAATTAATGGATAAAAGGAAATTAAGACACTCCAAGGAAGTGGTCATGTCTAATTTAGAAGATCAAAATTATCTCTCATTTTGAAAAAGAGAAAAGAACAAAATCAACATTACTAAAATAAGAACAAACTCTCACAAGCTACATAATGTAACTAAGAGTTGGACGGCTGCCAAAAGACCATGGGATGAGAAAATCGGTGACCTTTGTGACACTAAGCCCCTATAACATGAAAAATAATTCTTCTTGGATTGTGATACCTATACCCATATTAGATCACACTTTAAAATGTGTGTTACATTACTAAGATTCCTAACCTCTGAATTCATCAAAACTATGGTGATCTTGTAATGTTAAAGCTATGGTAATCTCTTACCTTCTTAAGGTAAGATAGACCAATTTGTCTCACTCGACATCGACGTCATTGTCGTCATCCTCATCGCTGTCGTCGTCCTCATCCTCATCATCGTCTTCATCGTCATTATCGTCATCATCATCATCATCATCAACTCTCTCACATTATTTTTATTAATGAAAGTTTGTATTCTTTTAATTAAAATTTGTGCTATAATTTTTTAGATTTCTATTTTTTTTTAAATGTGTAAGTACTATTTTGAATATTCTTTTGAAGTAAAAAAAGTTTACAATATTTAATACTATAGATTTGTGTTTTAATCTAAAAATGTTTCAATTCCAATGGACACACCGATGCTATGTTATGTTGAGCATGAAAGAAATTCCACATCCTTTTATAATAATCAAGACACTTTTGAAATGTTTTGATTATAAAAAACAAATATTTTAGTTGGTTTATATATATAAAGTTGATATTGAAATATTTTAGTCAAATTTTATATTGAAATATTTTATTTATTGTATATATTGGTTTTTTTTTAATGCCACATATCAACTGAATGTTAAACACTAAATGGATTCAAAATCTAACTCAGATGTAAAATACAAATATCAAAGTAAACATTTTTTACAATTATTTACTTTACATATATAAAGATAAAGAAATTTGTTATTAAAATATTTGACATGGAAATATTTTATTTACAATAAACATTGAAATATCTTTTTTTATTAATCAATTTTTTAAATGTCACCTATGAATTCCATATTATAAATGGAAATAATTACACACTTTTTTATTTTCCTTATGTTCCCATCATAGAGTTGTCACCTAGCATTAAAAACTATTAATAACTAAAAAAATTATGTGTCCACCATAAATAAAATATTTTAATATTCATATTTTAATATTTTGAGGGAGATGTGTAATTTCTTCTACTCACACTTCATTTAAAAAAATTATTTCAAAGTGGGAAATAATTAAGATATTTCAATACTTATGCTGATATAGATAGATAGTAATGAAAAAAGAAAAAAAAGTTAAAATATTTTAATGGTATGTTGCTCAATATGACCTAGATGTGTAATTAGTTACACAAGGAATACACACACACACAAAGAATCAACATAAAAGATCCATCTTCTTGGGTGGTGAAAACACATCTAGGCGGTTACAACCTCAGACATGGCTATGCTCTCCCAAGTAATTAGCTTTTCATATCCCCGTAAAAGCTTCCAAAATGTTTGTTTAAATTTGGAATCCTCTGAGGACATTCTTCAGACTTCTAAACTCATTTCTCCATAGAGCACTAAATATTACCATTGTCCGCATTTTGTTTTGTTATGTTGTGTGTGTATTTTATATGTCATCTTCTTTCTTTCTTGATTAAAAATTGTTTGTAGGTCAATTCCTAACAAGTGGTATGAGAGCATGGTAGGCATGGACTCTCTAGAGAGAATGGCCTAGGCAATGGAATTGTTATTTGGTGGCTTGCAAATCTTGGAGCCAAACCATTCAAATCTAGATTTGAGACGATAGTTCATGGGATGTTATATATGTGTGTTAATAGTATATTTTATGCACTATCTCCAAGAATGATGATGGATGATAATAATGGCATCCTAATGGAAAGGAAGTATGCACTAGATTTCTTGCTTCTGGTTATACACTAGCACAATCGTGACTCAATTGTCTTTTGTTTCCATGGCTTTAGAGGCCGTCGTGATAGTACTAGCGAGGGAGATCCTACTCTGGGTAATTGAAGTAAGTGGAATGGATTTTATCGTATTGAATAGGTGCTTAGAGACTATAATGGTAGGAAACCTGACAGAAAATAATTATGCTTCCCTCTTTGGTGGCTAGATGGTTGTATATGTAATAAATTTACAGCTAGTAGCTCATTTCTTGATGACTATGAATTTGAATGAGGAATATATTGATGGAAGATCAATGCATATATGGATGACGACTCCTAGATCTTCGAAAATGACTACTTGATTTTCTTAAAAGAGAAATCAATGTTGATGGTTGACGAGTCTGAAGGAAGTTTGTAGATCTTGAGACATGGCATGAAACCTTAACATTTGTGGATGAATTTGACTAAGTGTTGATAGGATTGTTAGAGAAATAATTTGGTTTAGTGATGGGGGATATGGGATGATTTCTTTGAAGAGAAGAAGAATTAATCAATTCAATAATTTACAACCTAGGCTATGTGGTGAATAAACATAGAAAAAATGTTCCACACACGAATAGTCGAAGATGAGAATAGGGCACAATTGTGATAGAGAAATTATGAGCAGGTGCATGAGGAAGGTGGCATTGTTTTTCCCTACAGTTCTTTTTGGTAATAAAATAGATACCTTTGGTCATATATGCAATGATGTTGGACGGAGGCCAAGTTGTTGTGATATCATGTGTATGATTCCCTTTATTTTGGTCGAGTGCATTGGAAAGAAGAAACAAGAGAGGTAGATTGAATCAATGTCACAGTTACTAGAGCAGGGAGACTAAGAGTCGATAGTTATCACAACTATTGTGGTTCACTTGGTTGCCATGAAGGAAATGGTAATGGAAACGATGGTAGTAATAGAGATGGTTATTATCTCTAGGTCAAGCATGTGCAATGCAGGGTCAAGATTTTTCATAGTTGGAAGCTACAATGTGATGAAGAGGACTTGGTTTTCGAGGTGGAGTTAACATTTTTTAACAATATGTAAATGAGAATATGATTGTAAAACCTATTTAGGAATGTGTACCCTAGGTTTGAAATTTCACAATTAACATATAAACATAGACCTAGGTTATACGAGGGAGCTTGTTGTATTATCACATTTCGTGAATTTGGCAACTTGAGTCGATTTTGGTCATGGAAAAGGGAGGGGGAATGGTAATAAAGCATCCATGGTTTCAATCGCATGTATTTTTGTATCTTATTGTTTTAGAGACCATGGATTGCACACTCCATTGAAATTATCCTAGAGAGGAGAGATGAAGGCTCAATTGGCTCGCTTAGCTAGATTATATAAATGAAGTATATACTTGTTGGTTATAGTGATGGAGATAAGGGATATAGATTGTGGGATCCTACTTCCCCAAAAATCATGATTACTGGAGATATGTACATGGAACAATCAGAAGTTGCTCAGCATAGTAAAGGGAGTTTTGTTTGCAAACTCAGTGAATCATTGTAATGCCTAAATTCACTAAAATTGGTACAAGATGTGTGATTCCTTCATGATCAACCAATGTTTCTTAAAAAATGAGTATGCTTATTGTATTATTGAATATTCATTATCTTGGTGTTATGTTGATGGTATTCTTGTTTCAAGCAAATCATGGTTGAGGTCAATAGGTTTAAGGATTAGTTGGTCACGATATTTTAGATGAAGGATTGTAGAGAAGAAAAACAAATATGGGGCATATAAGTATATAGAGATAGGAAAAATGATAAGTTGTGGTTGTCACAAGTGTATGGATAAAATATTGATGAGGTTCAATATGAAAATTGTGAAACCAATAAATATCACTTTCACTTTCATTGTAAGATTTCTTGAATTTTATTTCCTGATAGTGAGGAAGAAATGGATTATATTTATCATGTGCCTTATGAAAATGTAGCAAGGTGGTTGATGTTTCCAATGAAATGTTCAAATATTTCACATGCAGTTGGTGTTGTTAGTGGAGATGTGTCCAAACCCAATAAAGAGCATGTAATTGGGTGTTTGGGTATCTGAGAAACATGAGTATCACCAAAGTGATTGCATTGATTTAACATGTGGTTACGTTGATTCAATGGACGTGGAGTTTTGTGAAGACCACGTTTGTTAATTCATAACATAAGTGAAATCAAAAGTGGTAATAATTTTGTTTTCAAACAACAGTTAGGATAAGTGATGTGTGACGATAACCTACATTCAATTCTCATCTATTTCATTACACAACAAGATTTAGATACCAAAATATAGTTAATCATAGATCAACCATATCACATACATAAATCAAAAGATGTTTACCCGCCCAACCGACCCTGCCAGGTTAGCACCTCCAAGACACATAATCAATGCTCAAGTCCATGATTCATCCAATTAATTTTGACCATTTAAGGTCTCGCAACTCGCGACTGTTATGAGGAAAAATGAGATATCTAATTCCCTTAACCACAATCCTAAACCAATTTTCAAGACTAAAATCAATGACCATACTCATTAGTAAGCCTTCAAACACAACAAAATAATCTACTATGATTAAGAAATCATTTAAGCAACAATCATATGCATTTTCATTTTTAAATTACTTAACATTAACACTATCTAAAGGATTTCATCTAATAAGGAAAAGATAACTAAGTACTATCCTCCTAATTACCATACTTAAATATTATGAAACTTGCCTAATCTAACCTTAAATAAAGGAGCACATGTAAAATTAAATTATGATGACTTATTAACATAGGTTAATGTTCGGTTTCACTTCCTACCCGGTTATTTTAATATCATTATAATTCATTAATATAAGATCATTTAGTAATCTTTTATATTAAAATTCCATACACTTATTACATTAATTATTAATAATTAATGTAATAATTATATTTCATTAATAATGATGAAGAAGAAGTGAAGACCTAATCCTTGAGTTACTTTAATCCATTATTTTACAAACTAAGCTATAGTGTATGTTACTATATTCTTATTATGAACTATATATAACCAAAGTTTCAATGTACACCACGGGTTTTACTATAATAAAGTCAATGTTCACTATCACAAAAAGTGTACAAAATGCCAACCCAACTTTTGCCTTTTTATGCGAGGTATACAATCACTAATCTAGAACCATATATTATATCACCAAATGTTGAATAATACAAAAATAATATATATATATATATATATATATATATATATATATATAAAAGTTTAGTTTTATAATCAAGGTCAAAATTTATATAGGGATTTAAAATTTAAGGAAATGCTATATATATAATATCCTTAAGAAAGGAATTTGATGTATTCAATAAACTTTAAGGGTTGTTCTAGAATCGAACGAATAAACCCAACAACATTCTGATAAAACTAACAACATTCCGATCTACCGGGTTCGTTGGAGATACCACTCCTCTCTATATTAACACTAAGTTCAAGGCTCCATTCTGGTTGGTTATAATATATTTTTAAAAATACATGAATAAGACTGAAATTAATTAATTGGAAAGAAAATCTGGGCACCGAATCCATCCACATAAATTGCTAACAACTAACGAATAGTTTCTAACCATTTGATCCATACTTTTGATTATTGTAAGACTAAATTTCACAGTTACAAACTAACTTATCCAACTCTAATTTAAAATTTAAAGACTGCCACAGCTCCTAAATCCTAAGATAATTACCGAGTTCTGCAAGACCATTCCAAGTTCACGATCCAGATGTGCAACATTCATCACGAAACTGGAATCAATATGCAATTAATGCTACAACAACACTGCAAATTTTAATTCCAAGAATGGAAATTTAAAAATACACTGATCATAGAGAAATTAAAATAAAAAATACAAAATTTCTAACTTGGCATTGCAGTAATCTTGGCCGTGACCAACGGATTGGAATTTCCAGAGCTGCTATCAGTTATGCAGCGATTATAACAAAATTTAATTCACTCAGTTATGTAAACTAATTTCGCAGCAATTACAAATCCTAATTTTCATGGCAGCGTTCAAATCGAATGACCATACTGATTTTTTATTTTTTTTGGCGGAGGGGGGGCGGCGGGAGGGTGCATAAGAAAAAAAATTTTTTTTTATAAAGCTGCAAACTAAATATGCAATCACCATCACGGAGTTCAACTCTCAATTGCATATAAATTTGTCATAACCCAAAAATTTTAATTTCCAGACATTCAACTAATCGATAAGCGATATCAATCATACAATGAGTTAATTATAACATCTAGGTATGAAAAATAAAACTCGCATCGACCGACAATTTCTTAACGTTGTAAATTTTTAAATGGACTTCGCAATTCGGGACTATAAATTAAAATGACTAGCCGAATAAAATTCATGTCTGTGTTATATTTTAAATCAACTACGATCAATAAACTTAAAAATTCCAGAGCACATCATAGTTCTACGATGAATACCCAAATTCTACTCCAGAATTGCATAATGATAAGGTAAGGACTAAATAAATTTCGTTTATAGATTTCAAGTAATTTCGTTTATGGAGAATTTGAATACAATACCCGAAACGTTGTTGATGGACAATTTGAAGATGTCCTCCAGCCATTTGCTTCCAATGCTTGGGTATTCTCATTCCCCCTTAGCTCCCTAGCCGTAAAAGGGGGCCTGGCCACACACACAACTATAAATATTCTAGCTCCAAGTCTTTCTTTAGGTAAAGCCACCACTTTATCTCAAAGCTTAGTATCCCAACTCTCACAAGTATGGCAACATAAATTTATCTATAACTTGTGTGATGCTCTTTTTTCTTTATAGGAATTTTCATTCCTACTTGCACAAATAATTTGTTTTTTAATTAAATAATTTAGAATTATTCTTTCTCACACTTGTTACCCTCTCCCAAAGTTCACAAGTAATTCCATATTTTATTTTAATTAAAAAAGAATTTCCCTCACATTTCTCAAATGCACTCCTTAAATAACTCATAATTGTCTCTTTATTCCCATATTCCCATTTAATGACTCACGCCTTAATAAATTTGAGTTAAAATAAGAGTCATCTTCTAGTTAAACTAGTAGTTGTTAGACTCTAGATATTCTATGAGTACACTTATTCTCTCACCTTTATTTCTTTCTTATCTTAAATTCCAATTTGGTATTTTCTTTCACACATGTGTATTAAATCAAATCTTTAGGTTTATTTCATTTTACTTAATTCTTAAATTGATTTACCCCATTCCTTTTTAATTTAATTAATAATTTAGTTTAGTCTCCTTACAAGAACTTAGACTTAGGCTTATTTTTTTTTGAATAGGCTTAGACTTTTATTTGAGATTTACAATTAATAAATTCATTTTTTAATTAATTAATTAAATTCGGCAAGGCCTAAAGATATTTTTCAAGGTTCAATTATTCTCTCAAGGATTTCTAGGCCACCTAGATTCATTGACTCGTGTTTTATTTTCGCGACATGCCCTTCAAGAGGAAACTCCGTGCTCCAAGGGTTCCACTCACCTTTGACTAGTTTTTGTAGGTGTACAACCCTTGGAGACAACACTCCATTCATATGACCTTGTGAGAGACTAAGGGCTTCTAATAAATAAGGACTCTACCTCATTCTACACCCCTTATAATGTTCGTAAGAGACTGTCTCAGTCTGCCCTCATGACATCGTGGACCTATGAACTAGGTAATCATTAACATACAATTGGATCCACAGTGGGAGTGTTAGTAGGCTGTGAGAGGAACGTTTCCACACCTCTCCCTCAATATCTAATTTGTGTGCATGACTCATTTACTCCTTATGTGAGTCATATTAGAAAATATTTCTTATCCTGCATCCATGATGAAACACTATCAATGATCCATATACTAAATCATAATACAATGAATCATATGTCACATATGAATAAATGAAATACTCAAACCAATAAATTCCACTCCCTAACTCAATCCAGAGTCCAAGGAGGTCCATTTAATCCATCGTCATCCACAACCCGTCAAGTGTCCTACAGACTCAGGGAAAAATCGTCAATAACATCTATCAATACATATATATCAAATAACATTAAATCACAACCATCAACATCAGCATAAAATCCATAAGCAAAACAAATAACCATATACTATAACCGGATCACATGCATACAAGTGTCCTCAAAGAATAAGTCAATAACATGTGCTCGCAAGAGAGAGATGTTACAAGTTTTCCATATTGAGAAAACTATGCAGACATATTCAAGTAACTAGTATTGTTAAAGAATCTTCGGTGGTGTTTGGCTTCTCTTGTCTTGTAGGAAAAGGTGATGATTGATTCGTTGGGAGAGACATAAGGAAAATTGTTGTAAATGTGGAGATTATTGGGTGGTGAAAACACATCTTTGTGGTTAAAACCTTCGACATGGATTTGGTTTCTCAAGTGATTGGCATTTCATATCCCTATAAAATCTTACAAAATGATAATTTAAATATAGACGTCCTCGAAGATCTTATTGACTTGTAAAATCATTTCTCCATGGAGAAATAAAGACTACCATTGCCCCCATTTTATTATTCTTTGTTGTGTGTGTGTTTGTGTTGAGAGGGGCTCTACAACATAGCATGGGGAAGATGTTGAGGCATGATGTGTTAATTGTTATGTTATGTTATGATTATAATTATAATTATAATAATAAAGTGGACTTAATATATGGAGGTTGTAATAATTACTTTATTTCGGTATATAATTAGGTTTTTAATATATTTACAAAAAATGAAATATTTTAATATATATTAATATTTTATAATATGAAAATATTGTCAAACCATGCATTTCCACAAAACGTAACTCCATAGATGTATTGCATTGACATGAAAGGTGAATAAATACAAAGATAAATGACAATTGGTCTTCCTTAACAGATGACTCTTCTTGTTACCTATGACTCTTCATATTTAGAATATTGCTACAAGTGAAAAAATACCAAGGATTATGTGTCCAACATCTCACCCCCTAATTCAAAGGAATGTGTGTGAGTCCAAGCATCATTATGAGCTTTTCAAATTTTTTCTCTTCCAAGTTCTTTGGTGAATATGTCCGCAACTTGATCATTTCTGAACAATGTCTCAAGTGAATAGTATTGTCCTCTACATGATATTCAATTAGGTGATATTATGTCTTCATGTACTTATTTAAATCATAATATTGTTACAAGTAACAAACTCCCAAGGATTATGTGTCCAACATCTCGCCCCCTAATTCAAAGGAATGTGTGTGAGTCCAACATCATTATGAGCTTTTCAAATATTTTCTATTCCAAGTGCTTTGGTGAATATGTCCGCAACTTGATCATTTCTGGAACATTGTCTCAAGTGAATAGTATTGTCCTCTACATGATATTGAATTAGATGATACTCTGTTTTCATGTGCTTATTTAAATCATGGAATCTGATATTCTTGGTTAACTTTATTGAAAATGTATTTTCAACTAGAAGAGGAGTATAATTTACTTTTTTTCTCAATCAAATCTTCAAGTATTTTCGTGAGACACTCAATCTCCTTGGTCACTTCTATAGCTTACAGATATTCTTCCTATGTCATGAAATATTTTGGATTTGATTATTTGTGTGATCTCTAGGAGAAAGTTGTTGATTAAAGACTCATGATAAAACCTGAAGTTGATACTCCATTTCCTTTACCCCTAACAAAGTCTTAATCAAAATATTAGATCACATTGAATTCATCCACCGTAGATTACTTGAATCCAAAATATTGAGTTCCTTTCAATTATTTTAGAGCTCTTTTTGTAGTAGACGAATCTACTTCACAAGACTTTTGCATGAACCTAGAAAGAATCCAAACAACAAATGAGATGAGAGGTCAAGTTGTAGTAAGATAGATAAGACTTCCCACAAGATGTCTATACTTGGTTACATCCTCAAATTCATTCCCTTCTTTTTATGCGAGTTTCAAATTATATTCCATTGGAGTAGAAATTGGATTTCACTTAGACATTTCAAACTTGTTCAACAATTATCTAATGTACTTCTTCTAGGAGATGAACATGTACCTTAGATTTTGAATCACTTCAATTCCAAAATAGTAGTGAATATGTCATATTGAATCCTTTCTTCAAATCTTTTTTTATGGATGCAATGTAGCTTTCATTCTTCCCTGTTATGAACAGATCATCCACATATACTACAGGATATACAACCTTTTTTCAACTGTTTTGACAAAGAAAGTTACATCATCAAGATTGAAATTATTTTAATTCTATTTCAGAAGATGCTTAGTTAATGTTTCATACCATACGTGTGGTTCTTGTTTCAATCCATATAAGGATTTCATGTTCTTCCATACCTTATGTTCACATCTCTTCACAACAAATCCTTCTCGTTGAGACCTAAAACTATTATCTTTCAAGTCTCATGTCAAGAGAACATTATTCACATCCATTTGATTAATTTTCTATCCAGCCATGGAAAATAGAGTATGCATGGTATTAGATTCCTTTATCCGGGAAATCCTCATAATCAACACCTTATTTCTGTGAAATTTTTTTTTCATGAGCCTTTCTTTGTGCTTGTCAAGTGAGCCATCTCACTTGTACATGATTTTGAATACCCACTTGTAGTCGATTGGTTTGGTTCCATATGGAGTATCCACCAACTTCCATGCCCCATTCTTGACCAAGGCATCATATTCCTTCTGCATGGTTCCATTAATAATGAGAATTGGCTTCATCAAAGGAGGTAGGTTCAAGGTTAGTATATAAATTAAACTCACATTCATATGAAATGTTTTTGTCAGATACATCATCAAATTTTGAAATATCTTCATTATCTCCATCTTGTGTTGAGAAAATTCTAGTTCCTATATTTCAAACCTCATCACCATGAACATGTTCAAGTGCTTTTGCGACCCATTTTTGTGGAAATTTATGAGATGGCCGACCATTTTCAACTCATTGAGATGGTGTCGAGTTCTCTTCAAGCCTTAGATTTTCAATTCTCTCGATCACATCATCCAAATGAACTTCGGGTTCGAGGGATATTTCAGGTAAGGAAGATGGTTCTTAAAAATGATATTTTAGAGATTGAACCAAGATAGGGGACCCCCCTTAAATATGTGTAATCTCATCATCAAATTCATGATATGTATTTACATTAGTGAATCCTTCTAGATAATCAAGTTGTCTCTCAACAATTTTATCTTTCTAGGAGGTTTCAAGAAAGATTACATCTGTGGAATGGAACAATTTTGTGTTTGTCTCATCATAAAGACAATACTACTTCTTCGTGTTTGAGTACCCCAAGAAGATACACTTCTGACACCTTGCATTGAGTTTTCTTAGTTTTTCATTAAAAATCAAGGCATAGTAGTAGGAACAAAAGACCCTCACATGCCTCACCGAAGGAAGGTGGCCATACCACATTCAATAAAGATTATTTTTTTAAGATAATGATATGGACACCTGTTTTTTACATAAACTACACATAGAACTATACTAGCCCAAAAAATCAATTTTACATTCTTGAAAAATGTCATGGAATGCACCATATTGAGGAGTGTCATATTCATTCTTTTATCTACACCATTATGCCCAGGATTGCATGGAAATGTGGTTTGATGCTTGATCGCATGTTGGTAAAGGTAGATTTCAAATTTGTTTGATATATATTATTTTCCATTATAAGCGCGAAGAGAGACAATATGAGACTGAGCTTCATTTTGAATCGATACTAGTGATTTGTGAGATTCATTTTGAATCGATACTTGCGATTTTTCTTTAGGCAAGTATACCCAACTCATCTAGGTGTAATCATCAACATAAATTAGAATGAATCAGTTAAAGTTTTCTACATGCTTTGGAAGCACAATCATGGAATGGTTGTTTTTTTTTATTTCCAAGGATTCAAGCATCACATTGTTTCAATTTCCTATGAATAGTAGAAAAACTAGAAACACCATTCTTTCTCAATAAGAGGATATTGTCATAATTTTAATGGAAAAATATACCATGCCACAGAACACTAGATGATATTATACATTCATCATGACAAGAGAGGTATGCAACATTTTTTGTATGAGAATATGTTCCACTGAGCTTCTTCTATCTTCCATTTAGGTCATAACAAGCATGTTATCAAAATCCTTTTTTATTTCAACTTTTGCATTGATCATATGAGCAAAGTCAAGTTTTTCCTTCATGTGCACAATATACAACAAGCTCCTTTGCCACTCAATAAGATAAAACACATTGTCCAGAGGAAAATATGGGAATCTAGACAATTCAAGTATGATGGTGCCCATTTCCAAGGGGTTGAGAAATATGAAAAATACAACAGTATGCCATCTACATTGTCATTGAATTCTTTGACAAATTCTCTTCGAAATGTCATGTGAGAGGATGCACCTATGTCAAGAAACCATGCATCTTTCCAAGGAGTGTATGAAGTGTTAAATAAATATTATGTTACTCCTATATTACATTGGGAAATATTGTAATGGGAAGATTCAAGTGGATTACCTTTTGTTGGTTTGGAAGTTTTACCTTTGTCATCATTCTTATTACATTTGTCTTCTTTGATCTTATCCCATGGAACTCTGTAATATTCTTTTTGCGATGGGTACAGTGATGATTGGGTCTATAACCTTGGTTGTGTCTACCCCCCTTCGGACTTAAACTCTCTCTTCTAATCCATGTCCTCTTCTATTGTTTTCTCCTATAGAAGTATAATGTGTCTTACTCTTTTGTTTCACAACAAGGTACACAATATTGCAAGTTCAAGGAGCTGACTTTTTTCTAAAGTGTTTCTCATGTGCCTCTCAAATGCGATGGATTTAATTTGACCACTTTCTTGCAGTTATTCAAGGTAGTGAGAATATGTACGTCGAGTGCACTAATGAAATATGTTGGAGAAAGATCAATCTTCACTCCAATGGCATCAATTTCATTCTTTATGGCTTTGATTTTTGAAACTAGAAAAACAAGGCCATCATTTTTCAACTCTAAGTTGAAGAGCTTCACCATAAATTGTATGAGTTCTAGTTTAATAGAAGCTCAATCTCTTGAAAGCACCATAGGAATCATTAATATAATCTATATAATGGTTAACCTACTCTTACTATCTCAGATAGCACAACATTTGTCTTCTCGTATTTTTCCTCCCATATGTGACGCTCTTTGTTTGATGTTGGAATGAGTGATATGCTACTTGGTTTTCTACTCTTCAACTTTGATTATGATGGAACAAAATCAAAGAATGATTCTACTTCCTATTTAGTAATTTTGTTGTTATGGATTGTTTTTTTTTCACAGTGGTCTTTCCACGGGTTGTTAAAGATCAATGTGTTTTTGTGTTTTTGATATTCTTGTACCATACAATGAAGATTAGATAATGTGTTATTTTCTTTCTTTACTCACACATATCAATAAGTTACTAGTAATGATTCGGCAGGAAGAATACAATGTTGCTCCACCAATAATACTTTGTGAATTAATACAGTGATTCACTAGTAGTTGGAAGGCATATTGAATCCAAACTGAATGTAGTTTTAAAATCTAATTGGTGTCCAAGGAGTCCCGTTTTGGTTCTTCTTCTTTTTCGTACTTGTTCACGTTCCCAAAAGTAGGAGCCTTTGTTTCCCTCGAAGAAGGTACCAATGGATGACATGTTTGAGGCTAACAGGGAAGGTGATGTGGAGCGCCTCTAGTATCTGTTGGGAATGTCATGCGAGGGACACATGGGAGATGCATGGACAACCATTTATCTTTTGCACATAAGTGTGGGTGGGTTCAGACCCCGTAATCTATCAGAGTGTAGTGAGCATTTTGTTGAATGCAATGAGAAATGCATGGAGTCGACGGTTACAATAAAATGTAGCAAGTTGGGCAAGGCCAAACCCCTGGAGAGAGTTTTCGCGTGGAATAGGTTTAGTGTTTAGGAGCGTGAAATAAGTTTAAGGTTTCTATCCGCTGGCTGAAATGATTAAGGTTTTCTGTGAGAACGGGGAAATTTAAGGTCATGTACGCACTGAAAATACTATGGAAAGATCGATTAAGGTTTTATGTGAGAACGGGGAAATTTAAGGTCATGTACGCACTGAAAATACTATGGAAAGATCAACGAGGTGGTGGTGCATACATTGAAAATACGAAGTACCATTCGACAATGTTTTAGTTACCATATTGGTTCTACATATAGATGGACGAGAGAAAATAAATTTGCAGATGGATAGAGGAGCGACCACAGGATGCATAGAATTGATAGGCAGATGTTTTATGTTTGCAAAAGGAAAGTAATCACCAAAACACAAGGGAATCAAATCATAGAGGTAATGTCTTAAACAGATATAGATTCATTGTAAGTTTGGATCCATCAAGTGTTGCTAGGGATAAGATTTTTCAAGGTGCAACAGTTTTAAATTAAAGTGTAAAAATTGAGGAAAGGTTAAAAGTTTGTAACTTGAGAGTTTGATAGATCTGGAGTTAAAATGGATCTATGCTGGTTTATATGTATTCTTTTATCATGGGTAAAGAAATATCAAATCCCTAAGTTTCTAAACCATTCCATTCCAACTTGTTTATAGAAAAGATATGTAATTCCTTTAATACTCAACATAGAATTAACATATGATATATATATATAAGAGAGAAAAATCTATTATGCACTCACATGAATGATATCCTTTAAATTAAAACCTTATTTTAGATTATTTGATTCAATGTGAAGATCCAAAATTATGAACATTTCAATTGAGTGTTGTTGCTAGGTATTACAATTCAAAGTGATA
This sequence comes from Picea engelmannii, assembly GCA_009831015.1. Classification (NCBI taxonomy): domain Eukaryota; kingdom Viridiplantae; phylum Streptophyta; class Pinopsida; order Pinales; family Pinaceae; genus Picea; species Picea engelmannii. The sequence goes on along the minus strand of ML787879.1, from coordinate 190,332 downwards.
CCTTAGAGAAAGGTTACTCCAAAATCATATAAACAATAACTAGAAAATAAACTAAATTTTGTATAAATTAAATAAAAACCCATAGCTCTATCAGTGGAAGAAACCTTACTTTAGCATATTTTAAAAACTAACTTACATTGAGCATGGAAAAGTGGTCATCGGGTCGAGGCCATGCTCTCCTATCGGGCCAACCAAAGCAGTCATCATGCCATTGTCACATGAACTTCATACAAATTGTAAAAAGCCACGTTATCATTATTTCTAAAAGTCGGAGATAAATAAAAGGGGGGATATTTCAAAACAACTCGTCAGGACGAAGAGAACAAATTAAAGCTCAGCAAACAACAAAGTTAGAAACGCCCGGGGTATTTAATCCTAGGTTTGAATTTATTTCCTCGGTGTTGAATCCCATGCGTCCATGACATTCTGTCCATAGATTTGTCTCTCGGGCGTCAATTTCCACCCGATAAATCAAAATATCCTAAGCATCTGATCTTTGGCTGAGCTCGGCAGAGCTCTGGATAAAAATAAATTCTAAGAAACCCACGAACGTTGCGTATCTAATTAAGCGCATGAAAATGATAAAAGCCTTCCATCCATCCATTATCAATATCCATTTTGAATTTGAAACTCCGCGTAGCTCGTTCCAGCACAGAGTAGTGGAGGAGGAGGAGGCATGGGCTGCTGTAAATCCATCCCTACTTCTCAGCAACCTCAAGGTATCTACATAAAATAAATAAAGTGATTTTTCTGTATTCGCCATTCTTGCCACTATAATTTGTGTAAATAAATCGCATGCATAATAGATTTAATATTTTTATTTTGAATACCAGAAAATGGTGGAAAGAAAAGGCGCACTATTTATGTGGAGAACTTGCCTGCCAACATTCCCACGTTTCGTCTTTGAGGGGTGTCCGAGAAATTCGGAAAAATTCCATGCGGCAAAATTCGAGTTATCAATCGGGTGTTCATTCTCTTTTTTCTTCCGTGCTTTCTTTCTTTTCTTTTAATTTTTTATACATCTATGTTAATTCTTTTAATAGACAGTAGTCGAGAGCCGTTGGTTGTTTTCTTTTTACAGCTATCATAAACAGTAGTCGAGTGTTGTTGATTGTTTTCGTTTTGAAAATTTAACAAGGAAAAATTGCCTTGGGGAATAATATATTAAAATTACTGCTCTGTAATATTTGAAACAGGGAATGAATGCTTATGCGCTTATCGAGTTTGAAGCAAGAGATTCTGTCGCAAAGGCTATCAAGGTCTAATTAAACTATCAAGAATTTTCCATTAATTAATTTTTTAACGTCTAATTTTCGTATAATTATCACGCATTATCCGTTTTAGAAGTTTTTCGAAATCACTTTGCGTCTTTTAAAGGATCTTATTTCATGATGTTATGGTTGTAGGCATCGCCTCTTTTGATGAGTGGGAGACGAGTTTTTATCAAGAAAAAGTGCTTGCCGTCTGGTCAAAGAGGTAATTTTCATTCATTCATCACGACTCATGGAAACGCTATGACATTATTTTCTGTTGGGTTCTTCTTTGGCTTTCTCTGTTTGCTTGCCAACAAAACATATTTACAGCTGCATTGTAATACAATAGAGCGACCGGCACCCAATACTACACCAACCCTATAATACATTGGAACCCTATTATCTAGAGCTGATTTTTAAGATTTTCAGGCTTCTGCTCCATATGTACTGTGAGATCTCCTGTGTAACGTTTCAATCATGAGAATAGAAGTGATGTAAACGCCAGTGTTCAAATTGTGCTGAGTCGTCTGATCCGTTATACAGCTTGTTCATTGAACAGAAACGTAATCTTCATTCCTTTCACAGAATACATATATCGATGAAAAATCTTGTTAACATCGGTGGTACGTTGTTACTCTTTAAGCGGAAGTTATTACAGTTAGGTTTTAGTATTTTTTATGTAATGAATTTGGTCCATCTATAATTCAATGTTTTACTTTGTTGACTTGAATCTAGGTCATCATTGACAACAATATTAATCTACATGAGTATTTAATCTTTTAAAATAGAGATTTAATGTTGTTAAAATATATTTGTAAAAAAATAAGTAAAATATTATTATTTTAAAAAATACTTAATTTTTTTATTATAAAATTTGAAGAAATATAAAGTTTAATAATCATTAATATTAATTTTATTTATTTATTTGTATTATAAATATATATTAATTTTATTTAGAGTAGCCAGGTGATAATAAAAATAAATAATTCAGTAAACATCAAATTTAGTAAGGTATGATTTTTTTATCATTTAATTTAATATGAAGGAATTAATACATTACATAGCATGGAATTAAACGATAAAAAGATTACACATTCATAAATTTGACTCTTCTAATGTTTGGTAGATCACAATTTGACATAAAATTAAGCTAATTATTATCATTTTTAATTAAATGTAATGAAAATATTATCTAGATTTTTTAAAATTTTTATTTTATATATTGATTATTTGTCTAGTATTATAAACATAAAAAAATATAAATAAAAATCTCTTCTAATCAAAATATTCCTAGAATATTCTTACAACACTAAAAAAACTAATCTAAAAATATATAAATAAAAATCTCTTCTAATCAAAATATTCCTAAAATATTCTTACAACACTAAAAAAAATAATCTTTTTATTTTTAAAGAAAGTTGAAGATGTTTTTAATAATTTATTACTTCGTTTGTCTTTCATAATGGGTGTAATCCTCACTTCAAATTTTGGATGTGTCAAAACCATCAACACATTTATAAAATTTCTATAATAATTATGACCGATTGTTAAAACATACACATTCAAACTTCATTAATTTTCAATAGAACTAAATTATTTTAAAAATACATTATGCATTTTTTATTATTTATTTGAAAAATATTATTTATATAATCATATATTTAAACTAATTTGTGTCTATCATAATGAAAAACAAAATTTTTATTTTAATATTTTATTAAAAATTAAATTAAAAAAGAAAATCTTCTCTCACATATATAACAAGTTTATTCTATATATATTAACATAAATTTTACACTAATTTTAAATTTTGTTTTTTTTATTGTTAGAGATAATGTTTCCATTAATGAATTGTGATGAGTTTAGAATTGATTTAGAATAAGGTAGATCTAAGACCAACTATATAAATGGGATGTAATTGAATAGTAGTGTGTATTAAGATATAGGCTCTGGCTTAAATCCCTCACGGGATGGCCAAGAAGATGGAATGGGAGTGTGTATAAGTAGGTTAGCATAGGAAAAATTCGATTTTTTTTATTTCTTGAGTGAGTTGTTTGTTTGGTTGCACAACTTAGCAACAAAGTTTCCTTCAAGCAATTCTTTGAGTGATCACTTTTTTTTTAATCTCAACAATTGTTTTCTGTACCAGATCCAAACCAACGAAAAATTGGAAATGAAATTAGAGTGATGGAATATGACGACGTTGAGAGGAGCAACACCTCAAATCATTGCTTAATTCGTTTGTTGTCATGAAGTCTTCGTCTAAATGCTTGTCTGCTCATCTCTAAAGGAGTAATTTGTTGTTGGACGTGTTATGCAAAGAAGGTCGTGACATAAGAAGTTGTTAGTCTGAAGCCCATTTATCTTGATATCTGGCTCCTCGTTGACTACTAGAGAATCATGTCACTGTCGCTTGAAGAGAGAAGGCATATGATCTGCAATTTGAATCTTCGTAAGAGAGATTGTTGTGGGATAGAGGGGCATTGTCCGGTTAAAGAGACAAATCATCGCATGGTTATATTGTTTCTCAGATATTTGCTAACTAAATGAAGTAGAGATTGCATCAAGAAGATATGTGTGCAGTGTGTTCTGTTCAGTGCGTGAAAACAATCCATTGTAAATATACTAGTGCATTACATCACCAATTTGAACAATTAGATTTTGAAATTGATGTGTTAGGTTATGGTTTTCTTTCATTTGTTTGGTGTGCAAGTGTGTAAAATTGTGTGTTTAAAAAAGGAAAAGAAAAGAAAGGGTTCATTTATATGATTAACTTCTAGATGCGTTCAGTATCCAGAGTACTCTCCTAAATAATTATCGTATTCAGTGAGCTATGTGTTCGGCAAATGCAAGTATCTCCATAGAACGGTGAGTTACTTGGCTTCTTCTTTGGAAAACTCAACGAGCTATGTACTTTGTCAAACTAAAGTATGTTAATATTGTTAACCATTAGTGTTGTACTACAACAGAAACAAATATAGAAAAAGATACAAGAAAATGAGAAAACATAGAATTTGACAAAAAGTTTTTACATGGTAGAACCCTAAACAAGGAAACATCCATGGGAAAATGATATCCAATTAATATTATGCAAGGGAGATAATATATCATCCATACCACTCATGCTCATGCTTCTCAAGCACTCTCACATCTCACACTCTGTCGTAAAAGGCTTGCATAGATATATATTGGTCTTCACTTAGTTACAAGAAACTGATTACATTTAATGGGCCTCTATCCCTATTCTAAATCTGGTTGATTTGATCCAACTAATTACAGAATAATAGGGGCCCAAAAATCTGCCCAATATCTAAAAATGAGTGTAAATTGGATGACATTATCCAACAATCTCCACCTTGACAACAATTTAGCTAAATATCATTGTCCAATTTATTCATCACCTATGCTGCAAGCCAAGATAAGTCAAGCACCACTGCAACTTCTCTAATAAAACTAGTTTCATGATCTCGCCTGTGTGACTTTCACGACTTTGGATTTCCTGAGGGGTCACTCCACCTGCAATATGTCTTCCACAACTACATTGTGAGACATATTTAGTGATATATCTCCTTCTATCCAAAACACCTGTAAAATATACATTACAATTATCACAGACCATCTCATTGTAACCATTATCAGTGACATTTGTGCTTGTCAAATGTTGAAGCACCCATTTCACTGCAACACCTGAATCCATCACGTATGTGATAACATTATTAGCATGTGAAACATCTAGTATTAATTATTTCACCACATGCAACAGACCTCCTACTAAACTTACATGAGACATAACCTTTTCTTCTCTATAGACAGGACCTATGCTTGGAGAAAACTTATAATGGAAAACAACAAGGATAAAAATAGGTTTTACTATGTTCATACTGAACTCCAACCACAACTTACCATTACCACCTCTGTGTAATTATATGCCCATAATTTGTTTTGTTGCTCCTTGATCTCTCATCTGAATTGTCTAGTCCACCTGAGTCATTTTCTTACCTATTGTATCCCCACTTCGGCTTGCATCGAGCATATCATTAGCAAATAACATCAAGCAGAGATGATTTTAACAACGAGAATTTATATTAAAATGTAGAAACGTGGGCTAATCTTACTATTCCTTAATATGTAAAATGTAAAATGTTTGGCGATATATTTCTAAAAATATTCAAATTTCTAAGGATTTTATATAGTTTCTATAACATTTTGGCGATTTTTAAGGTAAAATAATTTTATTCTATCGAATTTGAGCCAATCGTTTTTAGAAAAAATGGAAATTAGCGAATCGTTTTTAGGGAAAAAACATGGAAAATTAGCCCATTTGTGAAATTTATCCCCTAAAATCATCTATGACATCAAGATTGTGAATGTACTAAAACTATATAGTCATTCCTACCCTTTGAAAAATTATGACTCACTATAAAGGATTCAAAACCCTCGTATATTTTCCTAGGTACTAATAGCCCATACAATCAATTATCCAACATGCAAACAAATTTACCATTGCGATATTGAATCAACCCTTTTGGTTCTTCCATACATACTAATAATAATAATCTATTTTTAAGGTCATGGCCAAGCCACACCAAATTGGTGTATGAGACCCCCTTGTTTGTGGGACAAGGGACCCCCCTCCGCCCAACAATTTGACTGGTAAAGTCTACGGAGGTATTCATACCCTACCCCCCTCTAGATTTGAACTTGTGACCTCTTAAGAGGAAACACATGTTCTTAACCATTAGGCCCACTCAGTTTATATATCTCTTTCAATGATGACCTTGTGAGCAGTAGGATCCCACACATAACATCCCTTTATACCACTATCATAACTTACAGAGATATAAAACAAGCAAGAATTCAATAACAAATATTTTAAGTCTGGAAATGATTTACCACTTACCAATACCTGCAATTCTTTCTTTCTCTTATGACCTTGATGCTTCTGCCATAAAAAAGAAGATACATTTGTCACTTCATATGGCACTTCAATACTCCCTTCCAACTTATAAAGGTTATCAACCTTTGTTTCCTTCATCACTACTAAACTACTTTTCGACAATGTGAGTGCTCCACCTTGACGTGTGTACTTATATTCATAAGAATCCAACACTCCCATTGAAATCAAATTTGATTTAATATCATGTACATATATAACATCTGTTAATTCCCTAATAATACCATTGAACACCTCATTTTATTACAGCCAACCCCAACCGTTTTATAGGTAATACCCTTTCCCATAAACACTACCCCCTCGTCAATAGATTGGTAAAAATATGAACCAATTTCTATGTGATAACATGTGGTGGGAGGCACTTGAATCTAACTATCATTCTTCTTGATATAGTAAATTACTAGAAACGGATAAAACTTCATCACTCATACCCAAATTTGTTACAGCCAAATTTCCTTCCTTCGTAGAGGTTTCCTTGGATTCCTTTCTTTTCGAGCAATGTTTCTTGAGATGTCCTAATTTTCCATAGTACCAACATTTTTCGTTACCCTTTCTGTGTCTTGACTTAGATCGAGAAGAAATTCTCTGATTTTTCTCTTTAGTTCGAACTTTGACCAGCATCTTCTCTGAAGTTGAGGTTTCTTGACTAGATTCTCTCCTCATCTCCTCAGCCATCAAAGCTCCCACAACAGAGTCATAATGTAAAATATCTATTGAGATAAAACTAATAGAGGTGACTAGATTATCCCAAGACTCGGGCAATGAAAACAATAGTGTAATAAGCTTATCTTAATCTTAGAATTTAACTTCCATACTAGTCAGTTTAACTATAAGGGTATAAAGGGTATTTAAATGGTCAACAATTATTGTACCTTCTTTCATCCACAAATTGTACAATTGTCTCTTCAAGTAGATCCTTCTCGTCAAGGACTTTGTCATATATAAACTTTCCATCTTGCTCCGTAAGCTTGATGTTGTATCCTCTCCTACAATATTAAGAAGAACATCATCTCCCAGACATAAACAAATGGTACTAAGAGATTTTGCATCCAGATCCTCCCATTCCTCATTTTTCATAGTTTTTGGTTTCTTTGACTTGCCTGCTAGTGCTTTTTGTAACCCTTGTTGCACCAGCAAATACCGCATCTTGAGCTTCCACAACCCAAAGTTTCTTTTACCACTGCAATTTTCCACTTCAAACTTCGAACTGTGCATCTTAGCCATTAGCATAAAATCCTAATACTAGTGCTAATGAGCTTTATATTATGAGGTATATATTATAATTCAAAAAATGGAACTTTAAAGTATGGTTCAAAATTAAACCAAAAAAGGTTTGAGCCAAAAGAAAATATATAATATATATTTTATTTCTTTCTTTCTTTCCTTCTATATATATATATATATATATATATATATATATATATAAACCAACAATCGTTCTTGAGATTTATTTTTTCTCCATAGTACCAACATTTTGTTTTACCCTTTCTGCGTCTTGAATTAGATATAGAAGAACTTCTTTGATTCTGCTCTTTAGTTCGACCTCTTTAGCCATCCACCTTAATAATAATGAAATCCTCCCATTAGAAAACTTGAGGTGGCACCCCAATAGCGCCCAAATGGTCTTTCAAAATGTACTGAGGAAGCGAGAATCTCTGTCTAAGATGATACTCCTTGGGAGGCCAAAATGGGGCCAGACATGACAGAAATAGATTCCCATTGTTTGCATTGTTGTAGTAGTCTCTGTGCATGGGATAAAAAGTGTCATTTTGCTGAAGCGACATACCACTACTTAGATTGCATCATTTTTATTTTGGGTTGTTGGAAGTCCACTTAGGAATTCCATTGAGATTGACTCCCAAGGCCGAGAAGGAAGTGGTAGTGGTTGATACAACCCATGCTTCTGGTTGGATGGCTTAGATTGTGAGCATAAGGCAGAATCTCTAATAACTTTTTCAGCTTGAGGCTACATGGAAGGCCAATGAAAATGGCGTTGCAGATGTTGGGTGGTCTTTGTGGTCTCGAAGTGCCCCCCATAGGCTGAATCATGTGCTTCCCTGATGAGCAAGAGGCGGTCTTCTGTGTGTGGAACACATAGTAAATTCAACTTATATAGCCACCCATACAGAATAGTGTAGTCTAGGAAGGGGGTCTGAGTGATCATTGTGGGGCTTTGAAAAGCTTCCGAAATCTCTCGAAATTTTGTGTCAGTATCATATTGATATTTCCATGTGTCATAAGTAGCACAACGTACTTCTAGAATGGAAAGAACAAGAGTGGGAGGTCGACTTAGAAAATCAACCATTTTATTAGAAGTGTCTTTCTTGTATCTGATGACTAAGTGAAATTGTTGAATGTAGGAGGCCCATTTAAGGTGCCTTTGTTCTTGAATCTTCATTTGAGAGTTGATGAAAATGAAAGGGTGGTGGTTAGTATGTAGAATGGTTTCTTTACCCAATAAATAATGCCTCCATTGTTTGAGTGCTTGCACCAGACTATAAAATTCCTTGTTATAGGTACTATAATTTTTCTTCACCTCGAACAGGGTTTCAGACTGGTATGCAATGGAGTGTCCTCCATATTTAAGTACTAAACCAATAGAATATTGTGAGGCAACAGACTTAATCTCAAAGGGTTGGGAGAGGTCTGGAAGATGTAAAACAGGGGATGAGCAGAGTGTGTCTTTGAGCTAAGAAAAGTGAGTAGTTTCTTCTTTGGCACAGATAAATGTAGAAGAAGTATTTCAGAGATGATGCAAATTTCAAGAAAGATTTGAAAAAGAGGGAATGGAATTACGATAGAAATTGATGCCACCCAAAAAGATTTTTAACTTCTTAGTTGAAGAAGGTAGAGGCCATTGTTTAAATGCTTGGATGTGAGCTGGATATGGTTGAATACCCTCTTAGATGACCACAACGCCGAGATAGGGGATTGAAGTCTAACCAAAATATGATTTCTTCTCTTTGACTTGCAACTTGTGTTCTTAGAGAATTTGGAGAACTTGTCAGACATGTTGCATTTGAGTGTCCCATGTTCGACTGAAGATGAGAATGTCGCCTAAGTAGATGACCACAAATCAACCCAAATGTGCTCTGAAGATGTCATTGATGAGCCTCATGAAAGTGGTTGGGGTGTTGGTGAGACCGAAAGTCATGACTTTCCACTCAAAAAGACCAAATTTGGTCTTGAACACTATTTTCCAAACATCATCTAGGTTCATTCGAACTTGATGGTAGTTGGCTGTCAAATCCAATTTAGTAAAGCACTTATCTCCTTAGAGGGTGTTGAGTAGTTCCTCAATCCAGGGAAGGGGTTAATGGTTTTTTATTGTGGCTTTGTTCAAGGCTCGGTAATCCATGACAAAGTGCATTTCTGAGGTATCTCGTTTAGGGATGACAAAGGCGATAGAAGAACAGGGAGAAGATGAAGGTTGGATGTGGACAGAGTTGATGAGGTCGGTCAGTTGTCTTTCCATTTCCTCTGTCTCTTTTGGGGCCAACCAGTAAGTAGGGGCATTAGGTAAGGCAGATTCAGGGATGAGTTGAATGGAATGGTCAATGTGGCGGGAGGGGGAAAGTCCTTCCCAAGGTTGAAATACCTCTGTGAACTTGTCGAGGAGGGGAGTCATATTTTCAGCAATAGGGTTCATTGTATTGTTTGGTGTTATTGGGCACACCAAACAGAGAGAGACACATTGGTTTAAGTGTACATGTGGGATTTGTTCTTTGGTAGAAGGGGGTTTGGGTTTTACTACAGCTAAGATATAAGTGTGGCCTTCTTTGGTAATTTTGTACTGGAGAGATTTGGCTAGATAGATAGAATTTCTTTGGGTTTGGTATGGGATACTGAGCAACAAATCCTCACAATCCAAGGAGGAGACATCACAGAGGACAACATATTTGAATTAGCCTATGGAGAAAGTGACTAGACAACGCTTAGAAATTAGGAGGCGAGGGCCATCCTTTTTGACCCATTCGAGTTGATAGAATTGTAGATGTGGAGTGGTGACAAGATTAAGGCGGTTGACAATGGCTTGAGACACCAAAGTTTTCTGGCTTCCATTGTCCATAGTCAGTAAAGCCAAGGCATTTTTGATTTGGCAGTTATGGGTGAAGAGGGGTTGGGTGGATGCATTTGAATCTTCCTGGGTCATTAGAATCCATGAGAGATCTACTTCTGTGGGATTGTTGAGAGGAACTTCTTCGATATATTCTACTTGTTAAGACACAATGAGCTCAGTGAGGAGAGTTTTTTTGGTTTTTATATTTTGGAGGATTCGACAATCTGATGAATTGTGTGAAGTAGTTTTGTGGAATGAGCATCAATGTGTCCTTGTAGTTGTATTGGGTGTGGGGTTTTGAGTCCAAGGAGGTGGAAAGCGGGTTGAGGGATGGGAGCTAGATTATTGAGAGGCGGGGGGGGACTGAGGAATACAACCTCTAGGAATGACTTTCCTTTCTATAGACAACGATATTTGAAATGTTTTATCTAAAGTTGTATTTTCAAACAACTCTACCTCATGACAGAATTTAATTAATAAACCAACCACAAATTTTAATATGAGTACCTCTTCTGGATCTAAAACATGAAGTAAGAGGCACATATTGCAGAAGAATTATATGTAGCCTTGCACTACTTTTGAAGGGAGTTGTCGAAGTTGGTGCCATTTGATCCATAAGGATTTCACATACCTAGGTGGGTAGAAGAGATTTCTCAAAGCTTTGGAAAGTTGATCCCTGGTTTTGATGGGTTGTGAAGTAGAGGATTCTGGAGCATCCCCAATCTCTATCACAAATGTGGTCTTCTCTTGCTCTGTATCCCACCAAGTTTGTGCCAGTCCTTCTAATTGCAAGGCGACAATCTAGAGTTTTCTTTCCTTAGTAAGGCCTAGACATGTATTGAAATAAGTGGATAGGCTACAGATCCAAGAATCCACCATTTCACCATTCGTTTTCCCAACAAAAGTGGGTATTTGGATTTGAGTGTCCAAACAGAATGGATCTCGATTGTTTTGTTGTTGCATTCTGAGCATCTCATTGAGGATGGAGGAAAGATATTGGACATGATTTGATGTGCTGGAATCTAAGTCGACTACTAAAGGATCTTTGAGTGGAGGCATATGAGGCCAGCTGAAGAGAAAAGGTGGCACTAGGTTGCAATGATGAACAAAGGACTTTCTTTGAGAACAAAGTACTCAAAACCCTGAGGTAATGGAGCTTGAACTAGTCTAGAGGGAGAGATCTATATTGTTTTAGATCTTTGGAGCTCCTCTCTGTGGAAATGGAGATGTGTCCGCCCTTAGGGATTATGAGATTTGTGGATCTTCTTGCATAAAATGGAAACCCCAGAATGGGCAAACTCTGGATTATTTCATGAAAACCCCCCAAAACAAAATTGGCTCAATCTTCAAGATCAAAAGTTTTTTTATGGATATTGAGGCTATGATACCAATTGATATGCCCAAGAAGGAGATCTACAGGATAATGTGACCATGCAAGACATAGCTCAGCTTCTGACCAGAAACTCTCCTCAGGGATGCAAATCTGAACATGGACGCACCATTAGTTTGGGTGACCAAGCAAATGGAGATCTAGACCAGGGTGATCTGAGAGTGGCCAAGAGGTTTTGGCGATCTTAGAGTGACCTCTAGATATTATTGGGAGAAGCCCAGTGAAACCATGGAAGAAGGCATACTCACTTCATTCCCACAAAGAAGAAACCAACAAGGGCACAAACCCTAGTTGGTGCGCCCTCCCTTCTGCCTCAGAAAACTCGAAGGAAAATATTTTGTCCCTAAGAAAGTGGCTATATAATTAGATAATATTTCTCTCAGAGGTGGAAGCATGGAAAATAGAGTCACCAGGAGGCATCCATGAAGGAAGGCACAATGGTTATTCTTCAGAAACCGTAAAAACAAAATTGTCATGAATGTAAAATGCAAACTCAGAAAAGAAAAAAACCAAGACACGTAGCTTCTGAATAAAAGGCAAGAATGCTTTATTTTAATCCCGGTTCACCTTATATACTAAGGGAACCAAATATTTTACATATATTTAATTCATCATCAAAATGTGAAGAAGTGTTGCGCCTAGGTGATTGACCTGTGCGCCCTAGGTGGGTGTTCCCCTAGGTGGCCTACTTGGCCCAGTCCACTAAGCAGAGGTATTGGTTGTGTTATTATTTGAATCAAGGAGATTAGAACAATATCACACTCTCTTCTCACTCTACCTCTACGGGCTTACATAAATAATGAGCAGAATTAGATTAGTTACATAACTATTTTCTAAATTTGTGCTTTCATACCAAATTGGCAGATTTGGTTGAACAAAGTACTACAAAACAAACTCCAGTAAATCTGTTCATATCTACCAAATCTAGGAAACTCGTTGGCACATTCAACAATATCCACCTTGACAACAATTAACCTGATACCGTTCTCCTTCATTTGTTCATCACCTTTTCTGCAAGCCAAGAGAATCCAAGCACCATCATAGCTTCTCTAAAAGTACTGGTTTTGTGAACATGTTTGCGCATTTCTCTTTTGTATGCACTTTCTCAAGAGAGTCTCCACCTTCGTCGATGAACTTTCTTAAAAAATGGTACTTGATAGGTATATGTTGTGTTTTACTATGATAGGATGGATTCTTAGCCAAGTGAATATCAGTTTGATTATCACAACATAACTTTACTTCGTCCTGCATCCTTCCAAACTCACCAAACAAACATTTCAACAAAACCGCCTCTTTGCAAGCATGTGAAGCAACTACATATTATGCTTCTGTAGTGGATAAAGAAACAATGTCCTATAGCTTTGACATCCAACTAATAGTTCTTCTTGCAAGAGTAAAGACATACGTTGAAGTCGACCTTCTCTTGTCCAAGTCACCTGCAAAATCAGAATCAACATATCCACAGACTAACTCACGGCCATTGTTATAGGTGATACAGTAATCAGTTGTGCCCCTCAGATACCGAAGCACCCATTTCACTACTTCCCAATGCTCTTTACCTGGATTTTCCATATACCTGCTGACAATTCAAATTGCACGTGAAATGTCTATCCTTTTACTAACAATCGCATACATTAGACTTCCTACTACATTAGCATGTGGTTTTGGAGACATATATTCCATTTCTTCTTTTGTACTAGGACATAAACTTAAAGAAATCTTAAAATGGGAAGCCAAAGGGACTAAGACTAGTTTCACAATGTTCATACCAAAACTCAAATTATATTCTCAACATACTTCTCTTGTGACAACCAAATCTTATCATTCCTCCTATATTTGAATATCTCCATGCCCAAAATCTGCCTTACTGCTCCTAGATCTTTCATATCGAACATCCTAGACATCAAAGCCTTTAACCTATTGATCTCACTTATGATTTTTATTTCTAAAATCATATTTTCAACATAGAATACCAAGATAATAAATATGTCATTATTAAATTTCTTAAATTAGAGACAATGATCATACTCACTCCTTGTATAATTCCGGCTCACCATGAAAGAGTCAAACTTTTTGTACCATTGTCTAGGTGACTACCTTAGACCATACAATGATTTCTTGAGCCTTCAAACAAATTTCTTGCTACGATTATGAACGAGCCCTTCATGTTGTTCCATGTAAATTTCCTCATGCAAATCTCCATGGAAGAAAGCAGTATTAACATCTAGTTGCTCTAACTCCAAAGAAAGCAATGAAACTAATGCTAACACAATTGGAATTGAAACAATCTTTTCAACTAGTGAAAAACTATCATGAAATTCAATACCTTCTTCCTGAGAATATTCTTTCACAACCAACCTTGCTTTGTACCTTTCCACCTTATCAACAACACCCTTTTTCATCTTGTGGACCCACTTGTAACCTACAATTTTTCTATCTCTTGAAAGTTCTACCAGGTCCGATGTGGCATTCCTCTCTAATGCCTTCATTTCATCCTTCATTTCCTCTTTCCATTTATCATTGTTAGAAACCTTCAAAAATACCTGATAGCACGAAGGTTCATCATCATTAATACTTAAAGAAACTGATGAAACAAAATCATCATACCTTCTTGGACATTTTCTGACCAGTGTAGACCTCCTTAGGAAAGTTTGTGGCTCATACACAATCTGTTGACTATCATCATCAACCATGTCTTCTTCTACTGCAGGAGACTCTTCATGAACATCCTCTGAAACTTGTTCATGTTTACCTCCATTAGTTTCAAAATGAATTTCCTGATACTTTGGTGTTTCTTCCTGTTTCATTTGAACATCTACATTTGATTTGATGAGTGATGATTCATCAAATATTACATTTCTATTAATGGTGATATTGTGGGAAATAGGATCCCACAACTTGTACCCCTTACGACCATCACCATATCCAACAAATATAAGCCTTTTTTTATTTTGGATCTAATTTAGAACGTTGATGTTTCAGAATTAGAGCATAGGCATCACAACCAAAAACTTTAATATTAGAATAATTACAAGGGTGAATGTCCATACCTCTTCAGGAATTTTGCACTCTATTGTTGTTGATGGTGATCAATTCACCACCTAACAAGTTGTAGATACAAATTCTTCCCATAGTTCTTGTTGCAAATTGGCATTACTAAGAATACTCCTTTCTCTCTCTAGAAGAGTCATGTTCATGCATTCAACAACTCCATTTTTCTGAGCAGTATAGGCATTGGTTGTATGCCTATCGATCTTGAATTCCTTTCAATAATTCTCAAACTCCATTGACGTATATTTACCACCATTATCAGTTCTTAAACATTTAATGGATCTACCAGTGCTCTTTTCCACTAAATCTCTAAACTACTTGAAAACTGTAAATACATGAGCCTTACATTTCATCATATACATCCACACCTTCATAGAGAAATCATCTATAAAAGTTACAAAATATGACGATCCTCCATATGAAATAGTAGGGGATGGTCCCCAAACATCTGAATGGATATAGTCAAGAATTCCCTTACATGTATGCCTTCCAGTTTTAAATTTCTGCCTATTCTGTTTTCCATAAATACAGTGCTTGTAAAAATCTAACTTTAAAGACTTTAGACTAGGAAGTAACTTGTGATCAGTAAATACCTTCAATTTTTGTTCGCTCAAATGGCCCAACCATTGATGCCACGGTCGAACAGAATCACTATCTTTCTTAGATACCATTGTCTCATGATCTGACTCAGTTCTTCCTTCTAACAGAAACATGTTACCAACCTTCTTTTCTTTCATAACTAGTAGAATTCCTTTGTAGACCTTCATAATTCCACCTTGAACAACACCCTTGTAACCTCGTGTGTCTAAGACTCCCAACGAGATTAGGTTCTTCCTAAGCTCAGGTACATGTCTTATATCAGTTAATATTTTAACATTTCCATCAAACATCTTAATTCAAATGCTACCAATTCCCACAACTTTACACAAGATATCATTTCCCATGTAAATTGATCCATCATCTATAGACTCATAAGTAATAAACATGTTTCTATGAAGACACATGTGGTTTGAAGCACTAGAATTTAATAACCACTATTGATCATACCATGAACGAATACTAATTAATAAAACTTCATCAGTCATACCTGAACTTGTTGTTGAACCTGTTTCAGTTGTATTTGCTTCCTTCACCTCTTTTAAAGGGTCTTATTTGGAGGCTTGTTGTGGCTTCCAACAATCCTTCTTCAGGTGTCCAAATTTTCCACAAAACCAACACTTAATCTTGCTCTTTCTTCCCTTCGACTTTGACCGAGATAAATCCCTGTCACCCTATCCTCTTTCTTTAGGTCTACCTCTGATCACCATTGCCTCATATGTAAAGGTTCCTAAATTGGATTTCTTCCTTGTTTCCTTAGACAGTAACGCTCCAACAATGACATCAAACTCAATACTTTCTGTTGAACTAAAACTAATAGAGATAAAAAAATCAT
The DNA here is from genome assembly GCA_009831015.1 of Picea engelmannii. NCBI lineage: Eukaryota > Viridiplantae > Streptophyta > Pinopsida > Pinales > Pinaceae > Picea > Picea engelmannii. Next base: position 174,192 of record ML787879.1, on the reverse strand, counting down.
CCCATGACTCGGGAAAAGTACACAACAATGTAATCGCCTTATCTTCAGATTCGAATTTCACTCCCATGATATCCAACTGGACTAAAAGAGTATTAAAAGTATTTAAATGATAATTTATTTTCGTACTTTCCTTCATGCACAAATTGTACAATTGTCTTTTCAAGAAGATCCTATTTGTCAAGGATTTTGTCACATACAAACTTTCCAGTTTCGTCCATAAACTGGTTGTTATCTTCTCTGAGACAATATTGAACAGAACATCATCGGCCAAACACAAGCGTATGGCACTCAGTTCTCTCGCATCCATCTCATCCCAGTCTTCGTCTCTTATGGATGCTCGTTGCTTTGCTTTTCCCAAAAGCGCCTTCACCATGCCTTATTGCACGAGCATATCGTGCATCTTAACCTTCCATATCTCGAAATTGTTCTTTCCATTAAACTTCTTAATTTTGAGCTTAACGCTATGCATCTTTTTCATTAGAGAAAACATAAAAAAAAACACTAATGTTTATAAAAAAAAACCAAGACCCTTTGAAAATGTGAAAGAATAATAGTATTAACCCAAAATATTTAATCAAAAAATTTAAGATAAATCACAAATATATCTTAAACCTTTTACTAAACAAAAAGAAGTCCACAAATAATATTTTTAATTAAGCCAAAAGGCGTACACCTATTGACAATGGGCACAATTAATGATCTTTTAATCTTAAATTCTAATCTGATGGTTAAGTTGTCCTCCAAAATCAATGCATCGGATTTATTGTTCATAACTTCCTTGGATTTATGAAGCCATTCGTTAACATGTTTACTTTTTTACATTAACCTAATCACATTATAAATTTACTGTAAAAATACATAATTTCCACGTTCAAATGATTAAAGACGATTGAAATATATGAAGACCACGTTTATATCATTAAAAAACACTCTGCACATGTTTCATTTTGGTGGCACTCATTCATTATCATTTCATGCCATGACCTGCACGGACGTTTAATATTCACTTGGATCGAAAACACTAAATCCATCAAAATCATTTTTTAATCCCGAATCCTTTTGGATCGTGTCAATATTAATTTAAAAGCTGAGAACTATTATTTTCTCTGATCTCATGATTAATCTGTTGTAATGGCTGGTGGGATGAAAAGGCAATGATTGCATTTCCATACAAACAGGTTGTTCAGACATCCGCGTGCACAATATCAACTGTGGTCCTGGTCATGGCATAAGGTATAATTACTGTCTCTATTCTTTGCAGATTTCTAATCTCTATTACACTGCATGAAGATCTATGCTTATTTTTCAATTTATAACTTTAGTATCGGATCGCTGGGAAAGGACGGAAGCAAAGCTTGTGTTTCAAATGTGATTGTTCAGGATAGTACCATCCAAAATGCACTAAAAAATGTTCGAATCAAAACATGGAAGGTCTATTAAATAGTAAAAACTCTCTGTGTGAGGAGTGTTGTCAGTGTCCAATACCTTTCGGCATTCTCCTGCCGTGAGTCGACTGTGCTAGTTAATATCCTCCACCCACTTTATCAATAATGTTGATCCTCCTTATCTTAATTAGCATCCTCCACCCACTTTATCAATAATGTTGATCCTCCATATGCATAATCATGAAATTCAACCACTTAATAAACTTTATACCTTTATTCCAAATATAGTAATTCCTCCAATACCTTTTAAAGCACCCTCCAAATGACTTTAAAAAAGTATGCCCCTTTAAAAAACCATACCTTAAAAAAATTTCAACTCCAAAAAAACATACGATGACCTCATACAAATTTTAAAGCCGTCGCACCTCCCAATGTGAGTGGCCTTCCTACTTCAAAGGTTCGCCGCACGTCTCGTGATGGCTTGCCTGCGAATAAAAATTTTAAAGTTGTCACACCTCCCAATGTGAGTGGCCTTCCCGCTTCAAAGGTTAGTCGCTCCTACCGTGATGGCTTGCCTGCGAAAATGTGGAAAAAATACTTGTGGAGTCATCGCACCTCCCGTTATGGCGGGCCTGTGGAAATTTGGAAATTTACTCAAGTATGAAGTGTTTACAAGTGGCTGCCGCAACCTTCAAGAGGAGAGACCTGTAGAAATTTGGGAATAGACGCACCTCGAGTTATTGTTGTTGCTTCTTTAAATTTTGACATTCTTGACATCCTTTCTTCTAACCAGTTCTAATACCACTTGTTATAATTTGCAAATGCGGAAACAAAAATATCATAAATAGAATTAAAACACAAAGATTTAATGTGGTTCACCCAAACATTGAGCTATGTCCACCGGTTGTGTTATTATTCGAGTCAAAGAGATTACAGTAGGCTCACAGTATCTAGTCTCTTCTCACTGTGAGCTTACATAAATAATGATCAAAATTAGATTAGTTACATAACTATTTTCTAAATTTGTGGATTCATATCAAATTGACAGATTTCATTAAACAAACTACCACAAAATAGGCTCCACTAAAACAAAATAGACTCCACTAAATATTCAACAACCCAAACCCTCACACCCATTAAATTTAACCATGTCTATTTGGTAGAAGAGGATTACAGGAATGTGGTTTGTTCTGTGCGGACTAACCTCCATAGTGAAGCCGGTTCTTCGTTTATGCAAACATTTCGTGAAAAATTGCTTGGAGTAAAAGAAGTCACGAAAAGATGGGCTATTTATTTTAAACAATGGTCCAAAGCTTCCCTGAAAGAGACAGAGCTCAAAATTGGCTCTCTATTCAAAGGAAATGTCCTTAATGTTTTCTGAAGAGGAGGATTCTTCCTTGAAGTTGTTAATAAACCAAAGACAAGATATTCTAGCCAGGGAGAAGGCTACCTGGACGTTAAAAAGTAGAGAAATTTGTCTTGCCGAAGGAGATAACAACACTAAATTATTTCATAACTTCGTCGACTATCAGAAAATGTTGAATACCATATGGGAAGTGGCCAATCGGGATGGTGAAATGGTCAAGTCCTTTGAAGAAAATGTAGAAGCGGGAAGAATTCATTTTAGCTCGTTATTCAAAGAGTTCCTGGGATGTCCTATTGAAGAAATTCCAAGCGTTCTTAGACTGTTTCCGAAGGTTTTCAAGATAAAATATACGAGCAAAATACCACGGTGAGGCTACGCTCACTTCTATTTTTATTAATGAAGACGGATTACATCTTTATATAGGAAAAGATTTTCCCGAGTCGGTTACATGCAAACCAAAGACGACTGGACTCTTAACTAAGAACTGACTCTTCTAACCGGCACTTACAACTGGTGCTTATTACTGGCGCTTACAACTAGCGCTTTCTCCATTATTTCCAAGTCTCCCCCTTAATGGAGAATGGATTGACTTCTACACCTAACATCTCCCTAAACAGTTCAAACTTAATCTTTCCAAGAGGCTTAG
>ML787879.1:141891-169944 GCA_009831015.1 Picea engelmannii | reverse complement strand
TAACAATAAATCAGGATGATTGATGTGTCCATACCTTTGATGCCAAAGAATCTCTATTGGCATAGTGGCAGAAGTTAGTGCATGATGTGCTTTGCTGGTAACATCAAGTTTGTATAGACCTCCTACTCTGACTCCCGTTGCAATAGTTCGGAAGTGGTCCAGCAGATCCTTCACTATGCAATAATTCTTGAAGAATTCAACCTTCAAGTTTTGATCTATAATGGTGGACACAAAGATCAAATTTTTCTTTATTCCTGGAACATACACCACATTGTGAATGTGACGAACAGTACCACTCGGCAATGTCACAGGAATGTCTCCATATCCCTTGATCTGATGAGCGCAGTCATCTCCAAGATATATGCTGGCACCATTCTGTGTTTGTTTGAAATTGACATACCAATTTTTATTACAAGTCATATGTACTGATGCTCCAGAATCCACAAACCAAGCATTAGAATCATCCGTTTCAGAAAATAAAGTAGTGTTAGACAGAAACTGCCTAAGATCCCGTGAGTCAAAATTCGGGGGTTCATCAATATCATCACTAGCAATAAATAATCTGTGATCTTGATTTGAAGATTTTTCTGCATAATGACCTGAATGTGTTCTAGGTTTATTCCTAGCCTCATCATTTTTCTTCTTATGACAGTCTTTAACCATATGTGCAGGTCGACCACAATAAAAACAACTCTTTGACTCATTCCTATCAGAGTGCATACCTTGATTTGGAGATTGTCTTCTCTACGATGAACTGCCTCTCTTCCATGAACCACCTCTCTGCCATGAACTGCCTCCTCTGCCTCTTACTCCTAATCTCCCTCTCGTAGATCTATTATTTGACCACAGTGCCAAATCTTTACTCTGAGTCTTCAGATTCCCGCGTCTCTCTTCCTCTTGCAGCAAGATACCTGTCAATTCTTCAAATGTAGGAGGTTTCTCCCTTGCTGCAAGACCTGTTATGAACATATGATAATCTTCTAGCATACCATTCAAGGTAATAGTCACTAGATCAATGTTGGAAACAATTTCTCCTATATTTACTAGCTTGTCTTTCACCTCTTTAATGCGACCCAAAAATGAACTAACATATTCATTTCCATCCATCTTAATGCCTAGCAATTTAGTTTTCAGGAACAAAATGTGATTTGTGTTGCTAGTTTCATACAATGTTTTAAGAGTTTTCCATGTATCAATAGAAGTTGTGGTGTCTCTAATATGTGGAATTATGCTATCTTTAATTGACATGCGCAACAATATATTTGCCTTGTTTTCGTGCTTCTCCCAGTCTTGGATCTGTGCTACTGTCACACCTGCAGCCGCAACAGGTTTCAGTTCAGTTCCATTCGCAATGTTCCAGACACCATAGCCCTCCATGAGCGTTTGCATCTTGAATTTCCAGTTAATAAAGTTCGATCCATCTAACTTGTTGTCTTCGTTGAGGTAGGTTTCTGCCAGCGGATTCGCCATCGCTGCAATTTAGTCTCTGCAAGAAAATCACCAAGGATATGCAACTTTTTGTCGAGTGCTGAGCAATCTGTCGCTCTGCCTTTTGAATGCACTGATCCAACTATATTTCTATTGTCAACTTAAATCATGCATGCATCCACCTTAATATCCAAAATCTCCACTTTTTAAAAAAACTTATAACTCCCTCCTTAAAAAAATTCACCTTAGGTTTTAAAAAGTATCCACTTAATAAAACAATACAATGTTGCACTCCCATTCAAATCTTTACATATAAAAATTAAACCTTATATATAAAAAACTTTTATATAAAAACTCCACATGCATGCACTTTATCCACTTTTAATAATAATAATAATAATAAAAGTGAATAACCATAAAAACTCTTAAAAACTCCTTCACAATTAAAACTCTTTTCTTTCCCTCTTTTCAAAGCTCCCTAAAACTCACGCTCAAACAAAATGTATGAAGAAATGCAGTGACCAACAAACTCAACCCTTTGCAATGCTCAAACTCACGCTTTGAAATGTATGAATATGAATCTAAACAACAAACTCACGCTTTCGCTGCGCTCCTCCCAAGCTCGTGCTTCAATCTCACAACGAGTCTCATGCAGCAAAGAGATGGGGCGTCTCTCTCTCTCGTCGGCTCATGCATGGAAATTCGTAAATAAACTCAGGCATCCGCTCACGCATGCAAATCCGCAATCAAACTCCAATCAAACTCACAATTTAATTGACTGTGGGGAGTTCGCAGTTATCACACCTCACGATTTATTGGACTACGGGGAGTTCGCAGCTCTCCAGTGCTCTGACTGCGGGAATGCCCAAAGATTTCCACACTGTAACACTATCGTTGCCTGCGGGAATTTTTTCGTTTTCTATGCGCGTTAAGGCTGAGTAGTATGCCCCCGCACCCTACCAGAGGAGGGACCTGCGAACTTCAAGAATTTTCGCACTTCTCCCCGTGGCTCTAATACCAAGATAAAATATACGAGCAAAACACCACTGTGAGGCTATGCTCACTTCTATTTTTATTAATGAAGATGGATTACATCTTTATATAGGAAAAGACTCTCCCGAGTCGGTTACATGAAAACCAAAGATGACTAGACTCTGAACTAAGAACTGACTGGCACTTACAACTGGCGCTTATTACAGGCGCTTACAACTAGCACTTTCTCCATTGTTTCCAAGTGTTCATTGAATAAGTAAATATGGCGCTGGAGCCTGAGTTTTCAAAGGGAGAATTACAATCTACCCTTATTTCTATGAAGAAAATAAAAATGGTTGGTCCTGATGGATTCTCGGTTGAATTCTATACTAGGTTTTATGAGCTCCTAAAATATGATCGTTTGAAGGTGGTGCAGGATTCCAAAATAAGCGGGAAAATTTTTGGAGCAATGAACTTTTGCGGCCCTTATCCAAAAAAATACGTAATCGACCCATTTGTTGTTGGAATTTCCTATAGAGACTCACACCCATCACTAGTGAAATCACTTATGAGGAACAATTAGGTTTCCTCTTTAAGCATCAAATTCATGGTGGAACTGACTCAAGATGTGATACGCTCAATTAAAACTTTTAAAATTACCTGAGTCCTGCTCAAGTTAGATTTTTCAAAGGCCTGCGACATAGCAAGGTGGACATTTCTTCATTTTGTCTTCGTCCAAATGGGTATGAGCCCGGCCTGTGTTAATTGGATCCCGGGATGTATTCAGTCATCATCCTTCACAATCATTATTAATGGGTATCCTTCTAGCTTCTTTAGTGCCTCTCGGTGGATAAGACATGGATGCATGTTGTCCCCTTTTCTCTTCCTCCTCATGGATAAAGGGATAAGTAATCTGATAAGAAATGCTAGAAGGGATGAGCTAAAAGGATGCTTCTTCTCTTAGTTGATGACGTTCTATTGTTTGGCATGGGTTCTCTTCAGGAATTTGAAAGCATCACAAGGATTCTTGATCTCTCTATCGGGTATAAATTGGTTGATGACGTTATATTGTTTGGCATGGGTTCTCTTGAGGAATTTGAAAGGATTTCATCTTAAGCCGAATTCCTACGACTTTGAGGATTGTGTATGGTTTTTCAAGAAATTTGAATCCCATATCTATTTTATTTTATTTTATTTGAAGGATGGTTCTTCCATGTACATGTACATCTTTCTGTACATGGATGGTTGGTTGATTCTATGGATGGAAAGTTATGGTTCTCTTCCTTGTCACTTTGTTTATTTTTTCTGGTGGGCTCGCAATATCATTTTTTGTAAGGAAGAAAATATTATAGCAAAGGTAGTTGCTCTCTTGATTGAAAAAATCACAAGGGAATTCAAATACGACCACGAAAACACTTTGATGTCCCCTTTAGATTCTTGGATTGGGCTAGCTAGGGTCATCCTTCCATGTGTAGGGTTGGTTTTTCTTTATATCAATTCGAATCACTTCTTTCATATAAGATGTGCTCTAGTCCTGGTTCCAACAAAAAGGCTAAATTTTCAGTTGTGCATTCACTCTTATTTTTTGGAAAGTCTTATGGGTTAAATTGTTTAGAGGTGCTTGGTGACTTCTAAGTAGGTATTGATTTGGAAAATTAAAGTGGATATAATGCATCTTCAATTATTGATATCCCAAAATCTTTTCCTTATTCACTATTTTGAATGGTTGTCTTTTACCCACATTTATTCGGAGTTAAATCAAAAGACATTTATTCGGAGTTAAATCAAAAGGTGAATAACACTCTAAAGAATCTCTAGAGTGTCGTGAAGGGTCCTTCTTTGTTGTAGACTAATTCTACGATGGGAAAGAAACTGGAAGTATGGAGTTCCACTTTTGAATGTTATTATGGTTTTTATTACTATTTAGATGAGTCTCCCGAGTTTTGTAGGCCTTTCCTCAAATGTATTGTAATAAGATATGAATGGTTAGACAATGATATGGTGAATATATTTTGTGTTTATGTTTTGGTTATGAGTTGATAGGTGGTAGGACGGGCCTTGCCATATTCCTCATAGACTTCATGAAGTCATTTTAGAAATAATATATGTAAATTGTTTTTGGAATATAAATATTTTTTTTCCACTCAAAAGAAAAAATATATAGAAAAATACATTTGCACAAAATAAAATTGCATCATTTACATTTATACTCTAAATTAGAGTTAAAGAATTAAATAATATGGAGTTTACCAATTTACTAAATGATTTATATATCCAAAAATATGACATGTCAACAAAGGATACAAAATATAATAAATTTTCTCAAATATACCAAAATAATAATATAATAAATTTGATTGGAATAATGGTTTTTTAAATGTATGATACTATGAACGATATTTCCATTATTAATGTTAGGAATGATTTTGGCCATCTTATTATATTAATAATAATCACCTTTATAATATTAATTTGTTTGTTATATGATCATATAGATATTTTTAATACATATTATAAAAAAAAAACATTATTTATGTGTCAAATATAAGTCTACATGTATGTAGGAAGCACATTAATATTATTAATGTGGTTGTTGCTAGTGATAAGTGATATATAATAATAACAATCAAGTTTTAAGGTCACCACCAAGCAAAACACCAAATGGGTGTATGAGACCTCCCTTGTTTGTGGGACAAGATATCCCCTTTACATAGTGATTTGAATTATAAAGTCTATAGAGGTATACATATCCTTACTCCCTATGGATTTGAACTTTTAACCTCTTAAGAGGAAACACATATTCTTAACTATTAGACCCACTCAAATATCTAAAGGATTTCAGTTAATGACAACTGATGATTTAAATTTGTAACCTCTTAGGAGGAAAAACATGTTCTTAACCATTATGCCCACTCAAGCTATATCTAAAGGATTTCAATTAAGGATGAAGTGTTCATAACCAAATATGATTATATTACATATAATAATAATATGACCAATTTTGTATTAAGAGCATGTGGGCCTAATGGTTAAGAACATGTGTTTCCTCCTTGGAAGTTAGATGATGTATATTTCATTGTGTATAATTGTTGAGAGGCCTCTTAGGGCCTTATAATTGTCATCATACATTATATATTACCATAATAATGTATAATACATGTAATAAATTATATTAAAGGATAAAATCATCTAACTAAAGATTTGTTGGAGTGGGCGCAACCGCTCCAATCATCTCTCCTATGTATATATACTCATGGAGATGGAATAGAAATGTGGTTTGTTAACCTTCCCACGTATACTTCTTTGGTATGTAAGTGTGTTCTTGATATGGTTTCTCCAATGTATTCTCTTCCTTGAATGCGTGTAATATAGAAAATTACAACAATGACATAGTTTCCTCCTTCATTCAAATGAGTGACAACAACAATGAATGGGGGGTGGATCGAACTTGCAAAAGAAGCAAGAGATGAAGAATATTCATTCTGAAAGATGTCCTTGTGTGCTATATATCGAAGACTCTCACAAAATGTTTATGTTGTGTGAAAGGTTTTCATTGTTAGTGATTGAACAAGTGAATATCACTTTATTCTTGATGGATTCTCATGGATGTCGAAGTTTCTCGAGGAAATAAGATGACAATATCCCTTTGGTGACTTCTTGTTGAAGACACTTATAGTAGAATTCTTATAATACATAGTTTGAATTGAAGAAAAAAAGGAAGAAGAGATTAAGTTCTAGAATTGAACGATGATGGTTAATGCTATTCTTGAAATATATCATAGAAATTTTATGAAATTATTTAATTCAATTTTATTAATACAATTCATTGTTTTTCGTGAGAAGATTGCTAAGCTCTCGTTGTTCGGAAATGGTCAATTAGGTCAACTAGAGTGGTAGATTAGTGGACATATTCGACTACTATTTTAAATAATTGTTGACTCTTCATCTAGATTATGCTCACAACAAAAAGAGAAAAAAAATATATAGTAGAGAACAAAAAAATACAGTAAAACTCAACTTCTATTAATGAATAAGATTGAAAAACATTGTTGAACAGAAACTTGAAGAATGAGGTAGATTATGTATGAAAAGAAAGAGATGTTGGCTACATGTAATATCCTCAATTTGAAATAAAATTACGTTTTTGGAAATTATTTTCCATTTATGGCAAATCCAAATTTGGAATTTTGATTATTGTAATTAATTATTTGATGATTGTTGGGAAAAAATTTGACTTGCCCAACTAACCTATTTTATTTTGATACATGTGTAAGACAAACTTTTAATAAATTAAATGTTGGAAGTCGAATGGAACATCTAGGTTAAAAATAGTTGACCATGACTCCATGAGTGGGGAACATGTTTGAGTTATCTCAAGGCTGATTTTTACAAGTGGAAGATGTGGAATTTGACCTCTAGCAGCCCCTAAAAATCGAGGATTTGTAAAGGTGTGAATTTCCCCAAGGAGTGAAGGAAAGTCCTAGGCACAAGGATGCATATTTTAACAACATATGGAGGAGGCACAAAACTGCTTAGTATGTTGGGGAAAAATAAACTATTTGTTGTTATGAGCACTGTTAGTGTGATGCAAAGGATTTTTATAATCTGTGGATGGTCACTATAGCTAAGGAGGATCATTCATTTTTCCCTTATGGACTCATGGTTAGGCTAGGGGGTGAACAAGACAAGTGAGCTCAGATGTTTTGTTCTATGGTTAGGTGGAACGTGTTTGTTTCATTTGTATTCCAGCATTAGGTTTCAGATATGTATCTCAGCTTGTATTGTTTTGTCAAAGTTATATTTATGGCTATCATTTGCTAAGAATACGTTGACTTCGTTTACATAATTGAAATCAATTCTTAAGGGACTGTATGATCATGTTTTACTGTGGCTTATCATAGTTAAATGATACTAGATATATTGTTTATTTGAAATGTGATGCTTATATATATATCTGGGTGTGTGTGTGTGTGTGCTCATACAGAAAGAAATAGAAGAACTATGTTTATGTTCCTAATCGCTATTAAATATGGCTGTAAATATATATTTAACTATATGTATGTGTGTGTGTGTTCTCATACATAAAGAAATGGTAGAACTATTTTTTATGTTCCTACTGACCATTGAGTTATATATACCATTGAGTTATATATATTTTGAATTTCTATTCAAATCTGTATATACATAAACACCACAAAGAATAGATAGAAATAATAACATCCTGAATACATTCCTTATTACCAAAAAATATATTGATTAGGTAGAATAGAAAATATCTTGCAAAAGTAACCATTGTATTCAATCGATCATTGTTCAAAATAATATAGTCAGAGTACTATAGACCAAAACTCCACAACCTCTTGTATTGTAAAGAGATATCTATGAAAATATACACAAAATCTGTATGTAAACCAAAGTTAATGCCTACATAGATTAGAATTGATAAAACATTTCAAGGTAAGACACTTCCTTCATCTGATTTCACCAACTGGCGCAACCTGCAGAAGAAGTAAATGAGGGTTTAGTAATTGTACTATCATTTTAATGCTATGAAAATCAAACAATAGTATAAGTCAAGGACAAAAACTTATCTTGAGCCCCAACGATAACCATATCGCCTCTTATTTCTTGTGCAAAAATCTATCCATGATCCAGGAGGAGGAGTGGACCCAAAACTGACTAATGGGTACCCTCGCAAAAAACAAGGGTCGCATCATTAATTTCATGTATTCATGCATAGAAATTTTCATTTGTAAAATAAAAGAAGCAACAATAAGAAAAGAAGTGAAGCCACTGATCATCAAAATAGACCATGCATAGAGTGACCAATAGGAAGAACATAATAAAAATTCTCCAACCTTGTGTAGAGGACCATTGAATGAAAGGAGTCGGTTGTAGCAAAGTCAACGTTTAAGCATAGAATTACCAATTTAATTCCTGAAATTACAAGTTGGAATTTTTGATTTGGGGAAATGATCACAGAGAATAATTATTAAACTAATAAGAATTCATAGAGGCACATAGGATGCAACTTGAGTATAATCACAACAGATGGAGCATTACAATTAAATAGTAGTATATAAAATTAAATTATGCAATATCGAATGCATATAAATTTATAGTAAGAACCCAATACATAAGTTAGAGCCGAATTCTGCAAAACATGTTCGAACCCTACGATTTCATTCCACATAGATTGAGAAGATGAAGCGACGAATGGTTATATGCTTAGGTATGGCATCTAATTAACAAGTATACTCTATCCTATGTTAGTACAAAGTGATCGACATAGGAAAACCCTTTCGTAAATGATATAATTCACAATTGTATCACACAAGACATCAAGTGAAGGAAGCTACCAGGGTCATCGCGGGACAAACCACGATTCCTCTTGATAGAGAAATTGTTGTACAACCAGAGGATACAAAAAAAAATTGTTTCAAACGAATAAAATCTCGTTAATATTTCAATATATATATATATATATATATATATATATATATGTATAAATACAAGGTTAATATGAAACTTTCCTATAGAGTTCAACCATAGTCACGTCTGAATAACACCAACTCGTGTAGAAAGTTTTTGTATCATTGGAATAATTCTAGAGGATAATAATAACAATATTACAATGGTGAATAAAATAAAATGTGAAAAAAATCAGAGGGTTTAACTTTAATAATGATTTGGGTCACAGTCTGATTGGGAAGGAACCGCAAATGGCTAACCTTGAAGACTGAAAACTAACCAAGAGAAAACACAGTAACCCTCAAACATGGGAATTAAGTCTCAAGGAATCTCATCTAACTTACAAAGGGACCATAAACACAGTAGAATCCTAGGAGGAAAACGCATATGGTGGCGCAATTGTAATATATTGTCAATCCTCAAACAAAGAAAAGAAAAACATGAAATTTGTTCATGGAACCTCTCTTTTATTTTTACATTGCACCAGACAGAGGTTACATTCACGGGATAAAGTGAACATAAGAAACATAATTTTTTTCACTTACCTTCGTGCGTAGAGAACCATGGGTATGCATTTCCTCTTTCGATCGTTCACCAGTGCCAAACCTCACCAAACGCACCCATTGTATTGCGACATAGAGACAAACTTGTGTTACGAGACTAAAGGGGGGAAGCACGATGAAAAAACGTTACCTCGAGGTCCTTTCTAGAGGAGTAAAAGCGGTTGGTACATACCCTTACCACTACCATGTAAAGTCAAGGGAGGTGGCAAGCCTACGTTGGGCGTTTTCACCTAAGTGTCAATTTTGGAAGGTACAATACAGGTTTCGCCATTAATGGACCATGCCAGGAGTAAATGCCTACAAGACCCGACCTGTCATCAACCATTAAAATGGTTTTCAAACCACTTAATTTTTGAATCATGTTAATAGTCGAGTAAGGTTACTAATAATATGTTATGGTATATGTTCGTTGCAATATGTTATATATAGATACATTTTGATGCACTATGATAAAGCAATATATTGTTGTGGATATTCTATATGATAAAAAATATATTGTTATGGTATCTATATGATATTCTATCTGATAAACAATATAATGTTATGGATCTAGTGTATATGATAGGCTCTAGTCTATAGTCTATATTGTTTATCGGAGCTAGGAGATTATGTCGAAGTGGACAATATATGATTAATCATAGTTTATTAAATGATCTAATGTGGATAACATGTTTGGACATAGACTTAGTGGATTTTATAAGGGCTATGATGGTCATGGTCACCAACTCTTTAATACAAATAAGTGTGTCATTCATAATCCAATAACACACTATAATGAAATATAACAGTAACGGACAAGTGGAGTTTAAATATCCTTTAGCCTTTAAGAGGGATAATAAAAAATAAGTAAAACTTCTATGAATACACTAAAGGAATAAGATATATATGATGGATTATCTCTATGTCGCAAAACAATGTTGGATATTCAAGGGACTTTAATGCCCCTTAACAATTTATTTATTTTTTTTGGGAAATTTGGGGTACATTACACTACACTTCATTTGGCACAAGCTTTACATCACACTCCATTACATGCTTAAAGGAACTCATTCACCTCAATTATATATGAGAGAGTGAGAGGTCAACAATTCCCATCATGCATGTGGGATCAATTAGTCTAAGTTTATAAAATTCTATAGGTATGTCAAATACTAGGACTTCCCGGGTGGTCACCCATTGCAGTATTACTCTAGCCCAAGTGTTCTTAGTTGTAGAGTTATAATGGGATTCAGTGCATGAACGCCATGTTTTAAGCATGTACATAATACCACTTGTAAATCATTATATGATGTCTGTAATTAACAAATGAAGATGGAATTACATTCCATTTCCCATCAAAAGGGTGAATATCATGGTTTATCAAACCCATATGCTTGAAATGTTGATTTAGTGGAAAAGGTGGATGACCACCGAGATCCACCTGGATCATTCCTCCCTCCTTAGGAAGCAATGGTCCCCATTGTATCAAGTTCCCTCGAGAGATGGAAAAAATTATGTTGAATATGAACCTTGGTGAGTCGCTTGTCTTGTTGAAGTAGATGTTGTACTTGTACTTTTCCCATGAAAGGATTTCATGAACCTATTGTAGGTGTTGGATCCATTCAATATATATTCATGCATTCTCAACCTTGGTCTGAGTGTCAGGGGACTCTATTAGTGAAGATGCAACAATAAGAGATATATCAATATTGGGGGCTAATGGTTGGAACCGCAGGCACACCTGAAAAGGGTCGTCGCCCATAGAGTGATGTTGAATGTATGGAAGAGTTCCATTCTCTTATTTCTCCTATAAAATCTTTTTGACATACTTATGTTGGATAGGAACATCTTGGGATGATGATGTAGTGGTGTTAATGACCTTTTATTCACCTTCTAACTGGATCATGAAGAGGGAAAACTTTGTGGTATGATAGACTACCTTGTGGCATTGCTTTTCTAATATCAATTAAGTTGAAATAGCTAGAGATACCTATGGTACCGTCTAGAGCTTATCTCCCAGAGTAACAATGACACTTCAGGGCCGACACTCATAAATAGCGTGAAATTTCCACATATATGGTTTTCATAAAATAACATCTGAGAATTTAAGTGGGGAAACATCACACAACACATATTCCTTGAAGGGATTCATTCTGTATGACAAGAGATATTGTTGGCCAACACGAATTTCTCATCCCCATCTCAACCATCCAATTGTGTATGGTTGGGGGTGTTGCATCATTGGAAACTTCAATCTCTTGACAATGTTGAATTAGATGAGGTTCTTCTGACACCCACTATCAATAATGAAATGCAGTGGGTTCCCCTCTACCGAAATTTCAAGTGATGTTCGTCTATGTTGTGTGAGGGGTATTTTTGGAACTCACACCCCTTTCCGATGTATTTCTTAGACTTCCCATCACCCTTATTTTTCTGCATCTTTTACTGGCTCTCCTGAGGTTGAAATCCCTTTTTGCGTTCTTCATTCTGTAAGTGAGGGTTTCCTTTGCCATGATTTTGGTTTTGGTGCATCTTCAACCCCGAACTCCTCCGTACACTTTCTTTTGAATTTCTACTCAATTTTGTCTGCATATCGATAAGCATTTCCTAGTGAGGAGATGTCCGAGAAATACATCGTTGTTTGGATGTACCTGTGTAGACCATTACGATACTTCAAAGCCAAGTATCTCTTGGAGTCTATGATACCTGGATTTTAGCGCAATGTTGGGCAATTCAATTGCTTAAATTGCTTTCATTTAATTATCAACCAGCGATGGTCGTAAGCTTGTGATGATGCCAACAAAATATATGCAGGAGTAGGCATCTAACTCTAATCTAAGAAAATTCAATCAAATCCTAACTCTTTCATTCCACTTAATAAGACTTAGTTGTTGTAGGAAAGAAAACACTAGCTTCCTTGCAGGAGGTCCTCTCATGATGTTTCACAAAACCTATCAACAATCAAGATCATCAAGTAAACACTCATGCATTGAAAATAAATACACTTAAAAAGGCTTAGCTGTTGTAGGCATGAAAACAATAGCTCCCTTATAGGAGGTCTTCTAGTAATGTTTTAAATAACCTATCGAAAATCAAGATCATCAAATAATTCTAATAAAAACAATAAAGCATATAAACCTATTCAAACCATTAGAACAAGAAGAAAATGCTACTATGATCTATTTGGAGTGAGCTCAATTCTCCCAAGAACAAAGTAACAGATAAACTAAATAATTCTAAATCTAAACTAGAGAATGGAAACTGATGTGAAAATAAAGCTTGATTCTTATTCCATCATAAGTTGGACACAATGCTCCAAGAGTCCCCCCCTTTGAAATGGAGGAGGCACTCCTATTTATACAAAAATTTAAGATAACTTAGATCCACAAATCTCTCCTAGATCCACAAATGTCTCATTTGGTTACAACCATGTGATCACACCTATCAAGTGATATTTCTACAAATCCTCTCACAAATCTCTCTTTCATGATTAATCTCCATCCAACATACTTGAGTAAATCTTCAAATCTTCATCAAATCTTCAAGGGGTTGAAGAGGATTCGAATTTGAGGCTTGATGGTCAAGTTTGACTTGGTTGGAGTCTTCAAATACACCTGTAAACATCATGAAATTCATCCCACTTTCATATATAAGTGTAAACATGTCATTTTTCCAATATTTAATCATAAGTTCACTCAAAAACACTAAAATAGATGCATTGGAAAACAATATGTATAAAACCGATGTAATCATGAAAATGGTTTAATGTAAGGGTATCGGAAAACGAAATATGGTTAAAAGTGAAGTGAAAGTGAATTGAATGTGAAGTGAAAGGTTGGTAAAAAGATGGTACTTTGGAGACCCAACATACCCCCCAACTGAAGGTGTTGCATGTCCTCATGCAACCTTGCATTGAATTTCCTGAATTGTGTGATGGAACCTTCTTTTTTTGAAAGATATCTAAGTGGCAACTGCTTTTTGTGGTTTCTTCTTGTGTGACAACCATAAGTATTTCCTTATGTAACAAAACTTTTTTTGTCTTTCTTATGGTTGGTTCTTGTGTGGCAACCATCAATATTGTAAGTGTTGGTTCTTGTGTGGAAACCATCAATATTGTAAGTGTTGGTTCTTGTGTGACAACACTTTCATTTTTCTTTTTCTTGCTACAACAAAGAATAGACTTGAAATTTCAATCATATGAATGCATTCAAAATGATGATTCAATAATGTGTGTATCAATCATTCAATCCTTATATTCTTATTCAATAATGTGTGTTGAAGTATGTTAAAGGCATAGAAACCATCCTCCACATGGTATATTTTCTTTGGAATATGTGCTTCATGTACAAAGCAATGATGCATTTTAGGAAGTCAATGAAGGTGTTTATAAAGTAATAACACTCAATTGGAAAAACATGTTGGTCAAAAGAATATGAGGTTATGAAATATGTAATATAGGATAAATTAATGGCATATGATGAATATCCCTCCCAAACTGTAGATGTTTTCCATCCTTGCAAAAATTAGCAAATAGGGTAGGTTAATAGTGAATGAGAAATGTTCCAAATACATGTATTTAACATTCAAGGAATTATTGATTAAATATTGGAAAACAACATACCTTCACCTACCTTGGAAGATCATGAGCTATGCATCTAAGAGATCTTTGTATGGATAGAATCTTTTGGCTGCTACCATTGGATCATGCATCTTCAGAGTGAAAATAATCTGATCTTCTTGGTTTTATGAACATAGAATGAGATCTAAAATTGGTACATCTGTACTATCTTATTGCTTGAACTAAGTTGTTGGTGCTGAACTCTGGAGCTGAATATTTGATTTACTGGAACACTATTGCAAGCTTCTGTGAGTGTCATGGAACCATATAGTCTTTATGCATATCCGCATCGTGGCATAATTCTTATCTATGTGAATACATTTTGTTGATGTTGAACATAGAAAGAAATTTTCAGATTACCAACCATTAATGAATTTTGTTAACTGACACGAGACTACTCACCATTAATGTCAATGAGAGTCAATATGCCCAAGTACATCTTACTAGGTACAAATAAATGTGCCGTGCGTCGAGTCACCTAGAAGATCCAACAAACATGGGAAATTGATGTATTCCCATTGTTTATTGGCGAAAGAACTTGCCATTAAGGCATGCAAGCCTCAAGGTACTGAAAAGGTCTCTAGTCTCAATCCCAGATGATGTGCTGATGTCGATGGCCCAAGCCTTGTCAGAAGGAGGGCCATATGGAATCCCCCATCATCTAACGCGAGTACAAAGTAATGATTTAGAGGACCATAGATGAAAGATCAAGAAGCCTTTATTTGAAAAAAGGAAAATGACAAGTTGGTAACTCATCTTGGTAAGTGAGCTAAGTGACTTTATTCATGGGTTAGGGGTGAGTGAAAGTGAGGCAGGAAAGTATGAAACTTGCAAAGGGGTTGAAGCCACTATCTAGTAGTGATAGGAAGATGGCAAGTTTAGGATTGACTTCAACATGTTAGGCTCAAAGGAAAGAAAATGAATCATCACATAATGGCTCTGAGAGGCTTCTTTTGATAGCAATGGTATGATGGATATCGTCTCAAATATAATGATATTGACTTCTTCATGATTTCATTGGGACATGCTTTTCTCAAGAGTATGTGGTCTTTGAAAACCACTAGTGCATAAATTGGTCTTCTTCATCATCTCGGAACCTGCAAAAAAAAACTTAGCACTGACCTACAATAAAATGTGAGTTTATTAAAGAATAGAGGTGATCAGTCTTTCTTCATCCGATACATACGCAAAAAATCACAAATAGTGCTAAAGAGAACAAATCCAAGGAAAATAAATAAAATGAAATGCACTTTTTACCTGTCGGGAAGTGGTGCACCTTGGACTACCCGTTAGTGTTTCTTTGATAATTTCTCGGTTTGATGTTCAATTTCAGTGACTCAAAAGACAAATCAAAATATTAGAAGCATTTTTCAATGATTTGATGTTCTTAAGAATTTTGCGAAGTCTATTGGCTATAAAATCAAAAAAAAATGACCAAAACAAATTGATATCCTCAAATGTTGGTGGAAATTCCTTCATGACATAGAGTTCATTGAGAGTTTTCCAACTACGTTAATGGAGAGGCTGAGTCCCTCTATTTCCAATTGAGGCCAAAGTTGGATCGACACTTGGACTAATTTGATTGGATTTATTAAATAGAGTGGGAATAAATTTTTTTATTTATTTTTTAAGTTGTTTGATAAGTGCTTTACAAGGAGGCTCGACTGAGATTGAACCTGTGACCTCTTATTGACAATTCCATCTCCTCCAACACATATTATTCCATCTGGAAAAGCATGGAAATTGAACAAGGAAACCAAAGCTTGAGCATATCTTGGGCCATTTGTCTCCACTTCATAACTTGAAGTACGCCATTGTAGTAAACTCCTTCTAGAACCCAAAATGTATCATGACCAAAAACTTTGACCATCCACCACACACGAACAATCATCATAAATAATCATTTGATTATTATTTTCAATTCCAAGAGAAGATACTACAACTGCAAATGCTTTCTCGGATGGTATCATATGTGGAATATTTCTCTGCTTATGTGGCATGTACTAATATGAATCCACAACCTTGAGATCAAGTTGCCTAAGATTTTGATGAAGCCAGTTGGCAGAAATAATACAATCATCATTATCAGTGTTATTACAGAAAGTCAATGATGTGGTGTACTGGATTGTAGCAACTACTTGCTTCTCCCAATGCCTATGGGATTTGAGGGACCTGATATCATGCATGATTTTGTCTTCATAGGGAGACCAATAGGGAAATCTCTTCCATAGGTCATTTTAAAAAAAAAGGAGAATCGGTTGGGTTTGAACCCACAAGCTCCACAAAATGAATCAAGTGACTTACTAATGGATCATGTGTGCTATATGATATGGGATGGAAGTAATTTTATTTAACATTGAATTCTTGACAGTTGTCAAAAATAATGGCACCATCCACCAAATAATCCAAAGAACCTGTCAGATATTCCATATTTCTACCACAAAGATATTTCCTAAATTGTGTGATGGAGCCTTCTTTTTTTTTTGGAATATATCTAAGTGGCAGCTGCTTTTTGTGGTTGCTTCTTTGTGTGACAACCATAATTATTTCCTTATGTAACAACACTTTTTTTTTCTTGTTTATGGTTGGTTCTTGTGTGACAACCATCGATATTGTAAGTGTTGGTTCTTGTGTGACAACACTTTCAATTTTCTTTTTCTTTCCGCAACAAAGAATAGACTTGAAATTTCAATCATATGAATGTGTTCAGTAATGTGTGTATCAATCATTCAATCCTTTTAGTCTTATTCAATAATGTGCGTTGAAGTATGTTAAAGGCATAGAAACCATCCTCCACATGGTATATTTTGCTTTGGAATATGTGCTTCATGTACAAAGCAATGATGCATTTTAGGAAGTCAATGAAGGTGCTTTATAAAAGCAACAATAATCAGTTGGGAAAAACATGTTGGTCACAACATATGAGGTTATAAAAGATGTAATATAAGATAAATGAATGGCATATGATGAATATCCCCCCCCCCAAACTGTAGATGTTTTCCATCCTTGGAAAAATTTAGGAAATAGGGAAGGGCAGTTGTGAATGAGAAATTTTCCAAATACCTGTCTTTTAGCATTTAAGGAATTATTGATTAAAGATTGGAAAACAACATACCTTCACCTACCTGAGAAGATCATGAGCTATGCATCTAGGAGATCTTTGTATGGCTGGAATCTTTTGGCTGCTACTATTGGATCATGGATCTTTGGAGTGAAAATAATTTGATCTGCTTGGGTGTATGAACATAGAATGAGATCTGAAATTGGTACATCTGTACCGTTTTATTGTTGGAACTAAGTTCTTGGTGCTGAACTTTGGAGCTAAATATTTGATTTATTGGAACACTATTGCAAGTTGTTGTGAGTGTCATGGAACCATATAGTCTTCATTCATATCCTCATCATGGCATAATTCTTATCTATGTGAATAAATTTTGTTGATGTCGAACATAGAAAGAAATTGTTGGATTACTGACCATTAATGAATGTTGTTAACCAACACGAGACTACTCACCATTAATGTCAATGAGAGTCAAGACGCCCAAGTACATATTACTAGGTACGAATAAATGTGTCGCATGTCGACTCACCTAGAATATCCGACAAACAAGGGACATTGATGTATTCACATTGTTTATTGGCGAAAGAACTTGCCATTAAGGCATGCAAGCCTCAAGATACTGAAAAGGTCTCTAGTCTCAATCCCAGATGATGTGTTGATGTCGATGGGTCAAGACATGTTAGAAGGAGGGCCATAAGGAATCCCCCATCATCTAATGCGAGTACAAAGTAATTATTTAGAGGACCATAGATGAATGATCAAGCAAACTTTACTTAGCAAAAGGAAAATGACAAGGTGGTAAATCAGCTTGGTAATTGATCTAAGTGACTTTATTCATGGGTTAGGGGTGAGTGAAAGTGAGGAAGGAAAATATGAAACTTGTAAAGGGGTTGAAGCCACGATCTAGTAGTGATAGGAAGATGACAAGTTTAGGATTGAGTTTAATATGTTAGGCTCAAAGGAAAGAAAATGAATCATCACATAATGGCTCTGAGAGACTTCTTTTGATAGCAATGGTATGATGGATATCATCTGAAATATAATGATATTGACTTCTTCATGATTTCATTGGGACATGTTTTTCTCAAGAGTATGTGGTATTTGAAAACCACTAGTGCATAAATTGGTTTTCTTCATCCTCCGAGAAGCTGCAAAAAAACATAGCACTGAACTGCAATAAAATATGAGTTTATCGAAGAATAGAGGTGATCAGTATTTCTTCATCCGATACATATGCAAAAATTTACAAATAGTGCTAAATAGAACAAATCCAACGAAAATAAATAAAATGAAATGCACTTTTTACCTGTCGGGAAGTGGTCCACCTTGGACTACCCGTCAGTGTTTCTTTGATAACTTCTCAGTTTGATGTTCAATTTCAGTAATTCAAAAGCCAAATCAAAATATTTGAAGAATTTTTCAATGATATGATGTTCTTAAGAATTTTTCGAAGTCTATTGGCTATAAAATAAAATAAAATGACCAAAACAACTTGATATCCTCAAATGCTGGTGGAAATGCCTTCATGACATAGATCTCATTGAGAGTTTTCCAACTACGTTAATGGAGAGGCTGAAGCCCTCTATTTCCAATTGAGGCCAAAGTCGGATCGACACTTGGACTGAGTTCATTGGATTTATTAAATAGAGTGGAAATTTTTTATTTTTATTTTTTAATTTAGGTTGTTTGATAAGCTCTTTAAAAGGAGGCCCGACTGAGATTGAACCCGTGACCTCTTATTGAGAATTCCATCTCCTCCAACACATATTATTCCGTTCGTAAAACATGGAAATTGAACAAGGAAACCGAAGCTTGAGCATATCTTGGGCCATTTGTCTCCACTTCATAGCCTGAAGCACGCCATTGTGGTAAACTCCATCTAGAACCCAAAAATTATCAGGACCAAAAAATCTGAACATCCACCACACATGAAAAATCATCATAAATAATCATTTTATCGTTATTTTTAATTCCAAGAGAAGATACTGTAGCTGCAAATGCTTTCTCGGATGGTAGCATATGTGGAAGATTTGAAGTCTAATCTGATATTTTGTCCACATCAAAGAATATTGCACCAGTAATATGCACATCCTAAAATTATTGCAGTGGGTCTCTCTGCTTATTTGGATTGTACTAAGATGTATCCACAACCTTGACATCGAGTTTCCTGAGATTTTGATGAAGCCAGTCGGCAGAAACAACACAGTCATCATTATTAGTGTTATTACACAAAGTCGATGATGTGGTGTACCTGGCAGAAGTGATAGCTACAATGGAAATTCACCTACCATTGAGCCACACGTCACTTGTTTTTGTTATCATTGGAGTGTTTGGATTTCAATTGAAATTTGTTTGTAATCACCCAAAAATATCAATGGTCTATGGATAAATTTTCCAACCTGCCACCGAGATATTGTATTTATCTTGCAGTATTGCTATCGCCCAAAAATCACCATGGTCTGTGGATCTAAACCATCAACTTATTATTTCATAAAACAGTGTTAATCATTTCGTCGAGGTTCAGAGCATGATACAGAATGTCGATATTTGAGTTTTGTTGCAGATTTTGAAATATGGAAACACAAAGGCCGAATCATATCAAATCCCTATCAGTTGGAAAGATTCATTTGAACCTGAGACACGCATGGATGCAGAGTGGATAAACCATTGTGCCTTAAGCCAAATTTTTTTTAAACACAACACGCAGATTATTATTTTAATCAATAGAGAACAAGGTTCTACGACCTAATCCTTTTTTTTTTTTTTTTGAATTCATCAAAACCAAAAACCGAATACTGATAATATCACAGATGGATAATTTTATTAGCATACTCAAATGATAAATCAATTTTTTTTATTATTTTTTTTATTAGGTTGCCTCATGCATATAGTTTTACATGTCTATTTTTCCACAGGAAAGGGCGGAATTCGATTGATGGAATTCATTTACTTAATGGAAGACAAAGGTGTCTATTTCCTGATCTTAAAAATTGCTCAACAAGCGAAGAGTGGATTATGCTGTCAATCTTTATTATGAGTCACTTATGAAAGAGTTTTTCAAACATTTGTTTATGGGTGAGCTCATATAAACGACTTTCCATAACCCCATAGTTATTACCCTTTTCTTATTTTGATCTTTGCATTTTTTGACTGAGGATTGTATATTCAAAGGATAATATAATGTGTATTGTATTATGATAATAAAATATCAACTTAACTATAAGACCATAGTATACTCTAGATCGTAATATGCACTTTTTGGTAATATGATATTAGAAATAAAGTGCATATTATACCATAAATATCACTTATGGTATTATATAGATAAAGAACATATCATGTTGTACTTATATCTTTACCTCAAAATGATAGGTTGGTAATAAATCTAGGGTAAAAAATTGATAGATAATGGTCTAGTGAATGACTAGTTTGGTTTTTTTCGATTTTATATATGGAATTGTGTCGTAAAAATGTTTGGAAATTTTCAAATCAAAATAGACATTCATGACTACTTATTTCCAAATTCTCTTTTCTGATCTTCTGGATCGCAACAAGGCGCGAGAAGAGAGCATACTTAAGAACCTGCTGACTTTTTATAATTTCGAAATCTGCAACTTGAAAAAGCATGTTAAATTTTTATTTTTTTAAATTACCTCTTATTAAGACCACAATTTCGTAGCTCCTGAAATTCAACTTGTTTCCCTCCTTGATCCAAAAATTCCCCTTCTCCTGTAGATCTTCCCGCCAATGGTTAGTAAACAAGGTGGCTCTTACTACACCACCAAATGAAAATTATGGGAAATGAGTGATATTTCATGAAAACAAACATAAAGCAAAAACTAAAAACAATCATGTAGAATTGTCTCATGCTTACCAAGATCTTGTTGTCACCAAGTTGTCCTTTCATCATGAGTTATCTCCTTTATTTGCATCAATCAAACCAAATAAAACATACTGAATTAAATTCCTAATTCCTAATCCCTTAGCACCATCCCCGACAATGGTGCCAAAATGTTGGGCAATTCAATTTCTTAAATTGCTTTCATTTAATTATCAACCAGGGATGCTCGTAAGCTTTTGATGATGCCAGCAAAATGTATGCATGAGTAGGCTTTTAACTCTAATCTAAGAGAATTCAATCAAATCCTAACTCATTCATTCCTAAGACTTAGTTGTTGTAGGAAAGAAAACACTAGCTCCCTTACAGGAGGTCCTCTCGTGATGTTTCACAAAACCTATCACCAATCAAGATCATCAAGTAAACATTGATGCATTGAAAATAAATACACTTAAAAAGGATTAGTTGTTTTAGGCATGAAAACAATATCTCCCTTACAAGAATTCTTCTCGTAATGTCTTAAATAACCTATCAACAATCAAGATCATCAAATAATTCTAATAAAAACAATAAATCATATAAACTTATTCAAAGCATTAGAACAAGAAGAAAATGCTACTATTATCTATTTGGAGTGAGCTCAATTATCCCAAGAACAAAGTAAGATATGAACTAAAGAGTTCTAAATCTAAACTAGAGAATGGAAACTGATGTGAAAATAAATATTGATTCTTATTCCATCATAAGTTGGACACAATGCTCTAGGAGTCCCCCCCCTTTGAAATGGAAAAGGCACTCCTATTTATACAAAAAATTAAGATAACTTAAATCCACAAATCTCTACTAGATCCACAAATGTCTCATTTGGTTACAACCATGTGCTCACACCTCTCAAGTGATATCTCTACAAATCCTCTCACAAATCTCTGTTTCATGATTAATCTCCATCCAAGATACTTGAGTAAATCTCCACATCTTCATCAAATCTTCAAGGGGTTGAAGAGGATTCGAATTTGAGGCTTGATGGCCAAGTTTGATTTGGATGGAGTCTTCGAATACACCTGTAAACATCATGAAACTCATCCCACTTTCATATATAAGTGTAAACATGTCATTTTTCCAATATTTAATTATAAATTCACTCAAAAACACTAAAATAGATGCATTGGAAAATAATATGTATAAAACCCATGTAATCATGAGAATGGTTTAATGTAAGGGTATGGGAAAGAAAAATATGGTTAAAAGTGAAGTGAAAGTGAATTGAAAGTGAAGTGAAAGGTTGGTAAAATGATGGTACTTTGGCAACCCAACACACAAGGTATGAAATATGTTAGTGTAATCTACCACCATATGATATCTTTTCTAATGCAGAGTCATCCATCTCTTGTACTAGTCATCATAGTTTCTGACAGGTTATAACTCCTCCTTTAGGGAATCTACAAAGGCCGCCTAGGTGTGTTCTCTCCTAAATGGTGTAGATTCATCCGTCGTGTACCTCTCTCCTTGACTTTCCCATTAATATCTAACATGAGGAAGGTATTTAAGGAGAAAAAAGGTGATATTTTCTCTGTTAGATAAATTTTAGACAAAGTAATAACCTTCTATCATATTCAACCATTTTTCTAGAGCATTTGCATCTCTTTGGCCTTCAAATAAGGCGATATAAAAATTGACTTGTACCCTGAAGGATGTCACACCTATGAAATGGTTGCTTTTATAATATTCCTTGACTTCCTCCATTTGTAGTCTTCAAAGGATCTGAGTGAATGTTTCCATCATCTCGTTCCTATGTCCCACGAGGGCTTCCCTGAGAAACCTCTTGAAAGTATTTCTTGCTCTTTCATCTCTCTTTTCTTTCATCATTTGAGATATATTGTCTAGATAGAGTGGTTTTCCTTGTAACATAACCACCCCCTTAGGCTAGCTATGCTAACTTGTAACGTACCGAGAGGTTGGCCATGCTACTCCAAAAAATCACTTCTAAACTGATCTTAGTCTAAAATCAAGGATGAAAGACTCATATGCATTAATCAAGATCCATGCTACAACATAAAATAAATAAACAATGTTTCATGCACAACAAATAACCATCAAGCATGCACATTACAAATACATATCTCAGAGATAATTAAATACACAACGAAATATACATTATATATAAAATATAGAGAGCACTTATATTTTCAAGAAAGCATTCACCAACTAGCTGCAGACCGACGAAGTTTCTAGGATTTCATATTAAGCCAAATTCCTATGACTTTGAGGAATGTGTATGGTTTTTCAAGAAATTTGAATTCCATATCTATTTTTATGTGAACAAGCGGTCATCAAGAGGAGGGAGGATGGTTCTTCCATGTACATGTACATATTTGTGTACATGGATGGTTGGTGGATGTTATGGCTGGAAAGTTATGGTTCTCTTCCTTGTCACTTTGTTTATTTCTTCTGGTGGGCTCGCAATATCATTTTTTGTAAGGAAGAATATATTATAGAGAAGTTAGTTTCTATCTTGATTGAAAAAATCACAAGGGAATTCAAATACAACAACCAAAAGAAGAAAGTGTGGATTCCTATTATGTCATCTTTGCACTTTGATGTCCCCTATAGATTCTTGGATTGGGATAGCTAGGGTCATCCTCCCATGTGTGTGGTTGGTTTTTCTTTATATCAATTCAAATCACTTATTTCAGATAGGATGTGCTCTAGTCATGATTCCAACAAAAAGGCTGAATTTTCAGTGGTGCATTCACTCTTATTTTTTGCAAAGTCTCATAGGTTAAATTGTTTAGAGGTTCTTAGTGACTTCTAAGTAGCTATTAATTTGCAAAATGGGAAAATTAAAGTGGATATAATGCATCTACAATTATTGATGTCCCAAAATATTTTCCTTATTCACGACTTTGAATGGTTTTCTTTTACCCACATTTATTCAGAGTTAAATCAAAAGGTTAATCAAATCTCTAAAGAATATCTAGAGTGTTGTGAAGGGTCCTTCTTTGTTGTACACTAATTATACGAAGGGAAAGAGACTGAAAGTATGGAGTTCCAATTTTGAATGTTATTATGGTTTTTAGTAGTATTTCGATGAGTCTCCCTAGTTTTGTAGGCCTTTTCTCAAATGTATTTTAATAAGATATGAATGGTTAGACAATGATATGGTGAATATATTCTGTTTTTATGTTTTTGTTCTAAGTTGATAGGTGGTAGGACGGGCCTTGATATATTCCTCATAGTCTTCATGAATTCATTTTAGACATAACATATGCATATTCTTTTTGGAATATAAATATTTTTTTCCACTCAAAAGAAAGTATATATAGAAAAATACATCTGTACAAAATAAAATTGCATCATTTACATCTATACTCTAAATTAGAATTAAATAATATGGAGTTTACCAATTTACTAAATGATTTATATATCCAAAAATATGACATGTCAACAAAAGGATACAAAATATAATAAATTTTGTCAAATATACTAAAATAATAATATAATAAATTTCATTGGCCAACAATAATGTTTTTTAATGTATGATACTATGAGCGATATTTCCACTATACTCTAAATTAGAATTAAATAATATGGAGTTTACCAATTTACTAAATGATTTATATATCCAAAAATATGACATGTCAACAAAAGGATACAAAATATAATAAATTTTGTCAAATATACTAAAATAATAATATAATAAATTTCATTGGCCAACAATAATGTTTTTTAATGTATGATACTATGAGCGATATTTCCACTATTAATGTTATTAATTTTAGGAATGATTTTGTCCATATTATTATATTAATAATAACCACCTTTATAATATCAATTCGTTTGTTATATGATAATAGATATATTTTTAATACATATTATACAAAAAAAAACATTATTTATGTGCTAAATATAGGTCTACAGGTATGTAGGAAGCACATTAATATTATTAATATGATTGTTGCTAGTAACAAGTGATATATAATAATATTAATAATAATCAATTTTTAAGGTCACGACCAAGTAGGACACCAAATGGGTATATGAGACCTCCCTTGTTTGTGGGACAAGACATCCCCTCCACGTAGCGATTTGAATGATAAAGTCTATAGAGGTATACATACCCTTACTCCCTATGGATTTGAACTTTTAACCTCTTAAGAGGAAACACATGTTCTTAACTATTAGGCCCACTCAAATATCTAAAGGATTTTAGTTAATGACAACCGATGATTTAAATTTGTAACATCTTAGGAGGAAACACATGTTCTTAACCATTATTCCCACTCAAGCTATAGCTAAAGGATTTAAATTAATGATGAAGTGTTCATTACCAAATATGATTATATTACATATAATAATAATATGACCAATTTCATATTAAGAGCATGTGGGCCTAATCATTAAGAACATGTGTTTCCTCGTTGGAAGTCAGATGATGTATATTTCATTGTGTATAATTGTTGAGAGGCATCTTAGGAACTTGTAATCGTCATCATACATTATATATTAGCATAAGAATGTATAATACATGTAATAAAGTATATTAAAGGATAAACTCATCTACCTAGAGAGTTGTTGGAGTGGGTGCAATCGCTCCAATTATCTCTCCTATGTATATATACTCATGAAGATGGAATAGAAATGTGGTTTGTTAACCTTCCCACGTATACTTCTTGGGTATGTAATTGTGTTCTTGATATGGTTTCTCCAATGTATTATCTTCCTTGAATGCCTGTAATATAGAAGGTTAAAACAATGACATTGTTGCCTCCTTCATTCAAATGAGTGACAACAACAATGAATGGGGGGTGGATTGAACTTGCAAATGAAGCAAGAGATGAAGAATATTCATTATGAAAGATGTCCTCATGTGATCTATATTGAAGACTCGCACAAAATGTTTATGTTGTGTCAAAGGTGTTCATTGTTAGTGATTGAAAACTCGTGAATATCGCTTGATTCTTGATGAATGCTCGTGGATGTTGAAGTTTCTCAAGGAAATAAGATCACAATATCCCTTTGGTGACTTGTTGTTTAAGACACTTATAGTACAATTCTTATAACATATAGTTTGAATTGAAGAAAAAAGGATGAAGAAATTAATTTCTAGAATTGAACGATGATGGTTAATGATATTCTTGAAAGATATCATAGAAATTTTATGAAATTATTTAATTTGGTTGTATTAATACAATTCATTGTTGTTCGTGAGAAGATTGCTAAGCTCTCGTTATCTAGAAGTGGTCGACCGGGTCGACTAGTGAACATAGTCGACTACTGTTTTGAATAATTGTCGACTCTTCATCTAGATAATGCTGAGAACAAAAAGAGACAAAAAAATATAGTAGATAACAAAAAAATGTAGTGAAGCCCAACTTCTATTAACTAATAAGATTGAAAAACGTTGTTGAACAGAAACATGAAGAATGAGATAGCTTATGTATGAAAAGAAAGAGATGTTGGCTAGATGTAATATCCTCAAATTTTAGAATATTAAATTCTAAGTGAACTTTGAAATAAACTTCCATTTTTGGAAAATTTGAATTTGGAAATTATTTGCCATTTATGGAAAATCTGAATTTGGAATTTTAATTGTTGTAATTAATTATTTGATGATTGTTGGGAAAACATTTGACTTGCCTGACTAACCTATTTTATTTTTACACATGTGTAAGAATTTTTTTTAATAAATTAAATGTTGGAAGGCAAATGGAACAACCAGGTTAAAAATGGCTGACCATGACTCCATAAGTGGGGAACATGTTTGAGTTATCTCAAGGATGATTTTTACAAGTGGAGGATTTGGAATTTGACCACTAGAAACCCCTAAAAATTGGGGAGTTGTAAAGTTGTGAATTTCCCCAAGGAGGGTGTTAACGATAAATCTTGTCCCTGGTCTGAGAAGCACGCGGGTCTGCAAGTTGCACGCAGTGCTCAAGTGCAGCTTGGGAGAATTCTTGTTTTCCTCCAAGTATCAAATCAAGCGAGCATGCTAAGTCTTGCTATTGACGGACGAGATCCATTTGCAAAGAAAATCAACGGTCATCGGGGTGTCGGAGTTACCCATCTACTCGACATTTAGCAGCAAAGAAGTCTCTTTTCTTTAAAGGCTGAATACAGGTCGTCCGATCCAGAGGCACGTGGCGAGAGATCCCACAGAGTCGGGGGTCGCGGAGCTAAAAGTCCCGAGCACATGGAAACATAAATCCTGATATCCCGATGCCTGATTTCCCGATATCGGGTGTAGTTTTCGATAGTGGAAGACAGGTGGAAGACTATGCACCAAGGAGATGACCGTCAACAAGTCAACGGCCATAAGCCATCGGGTTTCGGGAAATCAAAAATCTAGTGGACACAAACATCGTGTCATCAAAAACGCTGAAATCCTGATGGAAAGTTGGACCATGGTCGCGCAGGGACAGGTCCTATGGGTTATGATCTAGCCGGTAGGGGCTATTCCCCGGGAGAAGGAGCTCGTCGCATATCGAGATATCGGGGATCCCGGAGGCAACGAACTCGCGCTCTTCAAACTCGCGAACCCCGATCCCCGAAATCCCGAAGCCTCGTCACATACATCCGCCGTCTGTTCTTTGCCGCCACGTCTTCTTTCCATATCATGCTAACCACAGTTTTTCGGCCATTGTGTTCGTCCACCTGGCTCGTACACTTCAACACCCATGGATCCTGCCGCTTGTATCTGCCCTATCATTTTCCTGCCCGATCACCGTTCACTCACCACTCCACGTCACTCATCAGTCCTACCATGATTTCTCCAAGAGAGATTCAAATGGCAGAGTATGAAGATTTCCATGTCCTGTAGGCACAAGATCGGCCAGGGCCTTCCCTGATTCCAATGAAACAGTTATTACAACAGCTAAGGGTAGTTGGACATCATTTCCTCCATAAATGGAAAGCCAAGGAATGAATGCAGGTTGGTCAATTTAGTTAGAGGGCCTCTGGAACACGATTGCGTCTGAATGAAACTCACGAACGTCCAGAGATTGCAGACGCAGTAAATGTGAAGCCGTAATGTCTTCAATACAATGCCTCGATTTATCTTCCAGTGTTTTGTTCCAAGTATATGTGGGCATTTTGGCCACTTTTGTAAGCATCGATGGTTGAGCAG
>ML787879.1:73100-137620 GCA_009831015.1 Picea engelmannii | reverse complement strand
AACCCACTGGCTGAAGTTAGGATTCCAGACCTCCTCTGTCCTTATGAACCAGACTCAGTCCCTGAGTTAGAGTGATACCTCCTAGATCCGTTATCTCCATTTGATCACCCTTCATAAACAAATCGTGACATAAAACTGATGGGTGTTGGGCTCTGCTCCTGCAAGCAATCCAGGAGTGACTTCTAACGCTAACAGAGGGAAGGAACGACCTAGGAACAAGGATGGATATTTTAACAACATATGGAGGAGGCATGACACCGCTTAGTATGTTTTTGAAAAATAAACCAATTGTTGTTATGAGAACTGTTAGTGTGAGGAAAATGGTTTTTCTGATATGTGGATGGTGACTATAGGTAAGGATGATCATTTAGTTTTCACTTATGGACTCATGGACAATATAGGGGGTGAATAGAACGAGTGAACTTGGATGTTCTATTCTATGGTTGGGTGGAACATGGTTGTTTCATTTGTATTCAAGAATTATGTTTCAGATATGTATCTCAGCTTGTATTCTTTTGTCAATGTTATATTTATGGTTATCATTTGCTAGGAATAATGTGATTGTGTTTACATAATTGAAATCAATTCTTAAGGGACTGTATGATCATGTTTTACTATGGTTTATCATAGTTAAATGATACTAGATATATTTTTTATTTGAAATGTGATTCTTGTATATGTGTGTGTGCTCATACATAAAGAAATGGTAGAACTATTTTTTATGTTCCTATTGACCATTGACTTATATATATTTTGAATTTCTAGTCAAATTTGTATATACATAAACACCACAAAGAATAGATAGAAAGAATACCAGTATGAATACGTTCGTTATTACCACAAAAATATAGTGATTAAGTAGAATAGAAAATATCTTGCAAAAGTAACTATTGTATTCAATCGATCATTGATCAAAATATTACAGTTGGAGTACCATAGAACAAAACTAAACAACCTCTTGTATTGTAAATAGATATCTAATAAAATATACACAGAATTTATATGTAAACCAAGGTTAATGCGTGCATAGATCAAAACTTGAATACCTTTCGAGGTAATATACTTCCTTCATCTGATTTCACCAACTGACGCAACATGGAAAAGAAGTAAATGAGGGTTTAGTAACCGTACTAGCATTTTAATGCTATGAAAATCAAACAATAGTATAAGTCAAGGACAAAAACTTAACTTGAGCCCCAACGAAAACCAGATCGCCTATTGTTCCTTGTGTGACAATCTGTCCACGATCCAAGAGGAGAAGTGGACCCAAAACTGACTAATGGGTACCCTCACAAAAGAGAAGGGTGCCATCATTAATTTCATGTATCCGTGCATAGAACTTTTCATTGGTAAAATAAAATAAGAAACAATAAGCAAAGAAGTGAATCCAATGATCATCGAAATAGACCATGCATAGAGTAACCAACAGGAAGAACATAATAAAAATGCTCCAACCTTGTGTAGAGAAATCATGAATGAAAGGAGTCCATTTTGACAAAGTCGACGTTTAAACAAAGAACTACCAATTTAATTCCCGAAATTACAAGATGGAATTTCCTATTTGGGGAAACGGTCATAGAGAATAATTATTAAACTAATAAGCATTGATAGAGGTTCATAGGATGTGACCTGAGTATAATCACAAGAGATGGAGCATTAAAATTAAACATCATTGTAGAAAATTAAATTATGGAATATCAAATGCATAGAAATTTACAGTAAGAACCCAACACATAAGTTAGAGCCTAACTCTACAAAACGTACTCGAACCCTATGATTTTGTTCTGCATACATTGAGTAGATGAAGCGACAAATGGTTATATTCTTAGGTATGGACACTAATAAACACGTATACTCTCTCCTTTGTTAGTACAAAGTGGCAAACATAGGAAAACACTTTTGTGAATGATATAATTCACAACTGTATAAGACAAGAGATCAAGTGAAGGATTCTACTAGGGTCACCACAGGACAAACCACGATTCCTCCTGATAGAGAAATTGTTTTACAACCAGAGGATACAAACAAATGTTTTTTCAAATGAATAAAATCTTGTTAATACTTCCATATATATATATATATATATAGAGAGAGAGAGAGAGAGAAGGTAAATACGAAACTTTGCTACAGAGTTCAAACACAATCAAGTCTGAATAACACCAACTGGAATAGAAAGTTTTGGGATCTTTCAAAGAATTCTAGAGGCTAATAATAACAATACCATAGTGTTTCATAAAATAAAACATTAAAAAAATCAGTCGGTTTACTTTTAATAATGATTCGGGTCACAGTATGATTAGGAAAGAACCACAAATGACTAGGATTTAGTACCGACAACCAACCAAGAGAAAACACAATAACCCTCAAACCTGGGCGTTAAGTCTCAAGGAATCTCATCTAACTTACAAAGGGACCATAAACATAGTAGAATCTCAGGAGGAAAATGCATACAGAGGAACAACTATAATCCATTGTCAATCCTCAAACAAAGAAAAGAAAAACATGATGTCTGTTGATGGAACCTCTCTTTTGTTTTTATATTACACCAGATAGAGGTTACATTCATGGGATATAGTGAACATAAGGAAAATAACTTTTTTTACTTACCTTCATGCATAGAGAACCCCAGGTATGTGTTGCCTCTTTCCATCGTTCACCAGAGTCGAACCTCACCAAACGCACTGATCATATTACAACATAGAGATAAACTTGTGTTATAGGAATAAAGGAAGGAAGAACGATGAGAAAACGTTACCTCGAGGTCCTTGATAGAGGAGTAAAAGTGGTGGGTACGCACCCTTACCACTACCATGTGAAGTCGAGGGAGGTGGGAAGCCTACATTGGGCATTTTTGTCTAAGTGTCAATTTTGACAGGTACGAGATAGGTTTCACCATTAAAGGATCATTTTAGAAGTAAATGCCTACAAGACCCGACCTGTCATACACCATTAAAATTGTTTTTGAACAACTTAATTTATGAATCATGTTAGTACCGAGTAGGGTTACTAACAATATGCTATGGTATATGTTCATTGGAATATGTTATGTATAGATACATTTCAATGTATTATGATAAAGCAATATATTGTTGTGGATATTCTATATGATAAACAATATATTTGTGTGGTATCTATATGATAGTCTATATGACAAACAATATAATGTTATGGATCTAGTCTATATGATAAGCTCCAGTCTATAGTCTATATTGTTTATCGGAGCTAGGAGATTATGTCAAAGTGGACAATATATGTTTAATCATAGTTTATTACACGATCTAATGTGGATAACATGTATGGACATAGACTTAGTGGATTTCTAAGGGCTACAATGACCATGGTCATCAACTCTTTAATACAAATAAGTGTGTGATTCATAATCCAATAACGACGCTATAATGAAATATAACAGTAAGAGACAAGTGAAGTTTAAATATCCTTCAACCTTTAAGAGGGATAATGACAACGAAGTAAAATTGTTATGAATACATTAAACGAATAAGATATATATGATGGATTATCTCTGTGTCAGAAAACAATGTTGGAGATTCAAGGGACTTTAATGCCCCCTAACAATTTATTTTTTTTATTTGGGAAATTTGGGGTACATTACACTACACTTCATTTGTCACAAGCTTTACATCACACTCCATTGCACGCTTAAAGGGCCTCATTAACCTCAATTATATATGAGAGAGTGAGAGGTCAACAATTCCCATCATGCATGTGGGATAAATTAGTCTAAGTTTATAAAATTCCATAGGCATGTCAAATACTAGGACTTCCCATGTGGTCACCCATTGCAGTACTACTCTAGACCAAGTGTTCTTAATTATGGAATTTTAATGGTATTTGGTGCATGAAAGCTATGTTTTAAGCATGCATATAATACCACCTGGAAATCATTACATCATGTATGTAATTAACAAATGAATATGGAATTACATTCCATTGCCCATCAAAAGGGTGAATATCATGGTTTATCAAATCCATATTCTTGAAATGTTGATTCACTGGAAAAGGTGGATGGCCATTGAGATCCACCTGGATCATTCCTCCCTCCTTAGGAACCAATGGTCCCCATTTCATCAAGTTCCCTCAAGAGATGGAAAAAATTATGTTGAATATAAAACTTGGTGAGTCGCTTGCCTTGTTGAAGTAGATGTTGTGCTTGTACTTTTCTTGTGAAAGGATGTCATGAACCTATTGTAGGTGTTGGATCCATTCAATAGATATCGATGCATGATCAGCCTTGGTCTGACTATGGGAGGACTCTATTAGTGAAGATGAAACAATAAGAGATATATCAATATTGGGGTCTAATGGTTGGAACCGCAAGCACACCTGAAAAGGGTCATCGCCAATAGAGTGATGTTGAATGTATGGAAGAGTCTCATTCTCTTATTTCTCCTATACAACCTTTTTGACCTAATTTTGTTGGATAAAAACATCTTGGGATGAGGATATAGTGGTCACAATGACCTTTTGATCACCTTGTAACTGGATCGTAAAGAGGGAAAAATTTGTGGTATGATAGGTTACTTGGTGACATTGTTTTGTTGATATCAACGTAGTGGAAATAGCTAGAGCTACCTTTGGTACAGTCTAGAGCTTAGCTCCCAAAGTAACAATGACACTTCGGGGTAGACACTCATAAATAGCGTGAAATTTCCACATATATGGTTTTCATAAAATAACATCATAGACTTTAAGTGGGGAAACATCACACAACACATCATCCTTGAAGGGATCGATTCCATAGGACAAGAGACAATGTTGGCCAACAAAGACTTCTCATCCCCATCTCAATCATCCGGTTGTGTATGGTTGGGGGTGATGCATCATTAGAAACTTCAATATCTTGACAACGTCGAATTATATGAGGTTCTTCTGACTCTCACTACCAATAATGAAATGTAGTGGGTTCCCCTTTACCCATATATTTGAGTGGAAGAGGTGCTCCCCCTCAATCTCCTTTGGTTCTTCTAGTTTTATTTTTGTGGATGAAATGGTAGTAGTGGGTTCTGCATTGATGATATGTTTCCAATTATTGTTCTTTCAATCACAGTCCAAGTCAGGTTCCCATTAATTTTCTTTGATCTTGACCACTGATGACTATTTCAAGTGACGTTCAACTGTGTTGTGTGAGGGGTTTTTGTGGAACTCATACCGCTTTCTGATGTATTTATTAGACTTCCCATCACCCTTATTTTTATGCATATTTTATAGGCTCTCCTGAGGTTGAAATCCCTTTCTCCGTCCTTCGTTCTATGAGTTAGGGTTTCCTTTGCCATGATTTTTTTGTGGTGTATCTTCAACCCCGAACTCCTCCTTACACTTTTGCTTGAATTTCTACTCAATTTCTACTTCATATCGATAAACATCTCCTAGTGAGAAGATGTCCAAGAAATACATCTATGTTTGGATGTACCTCTGTAGACCATTGCAATACTTCAAAGCTAGGTGTCTCTTGGAGTCAATGATACCCAAATTTTAGCGCAAGGTATGAAATATGTTAGTGTACTCTACCACCATATGATCTCTTTTCCAATGCAGAGTCATCCATCTCATGTATTGGTCATCATAGTT
The DNA here is from genome assembly GCA_009831015.1 of Picea engelmannii. Lineage (NCBI taxonomy): Eukaryota > Viridiplantae > Streptophyta > Pinopsida > Pinales > Pinaceae > Picea > Picea engelmannii. The sequence goes on along the minus strand of ML787879.1, from coordinate 132,031 downwards.
TCTGACAGGTTATAACTCCTCCTTTAGGGCATCTACAAAGGCTGCCCAAGTGGGTTCTCTCCTGAATGGTGTAGATTGATCCATAGTGTACCTCTCCCTATGAACTTCCTAACAATATCTGACATGGGGAAGGGATTTAAGGGGAACAAAGGTGATATTTTCCCTGTCAGATAAATTTTAGACAAAGTAATAACCTTCTATCATTTTCAACCATTTTTCTAGAGCATTTGCATCTATTTGGCCTTCAAATAAGACGATATCAAAATTGACTTGTACCTTGAAGGGTGTCACACCTATGAAATGGTTGCTTCTAGAAGATGCCTCCACTTCCTCCATTGGTAGCCTTGAGTGAATGTTTCCATCATCTCATTCCTATGTCGCATGAGGGCTTCCCCAAGAAACGTCTTGAAAGGATTTCTTCCTCTGTCATCTCTCTTTTGTTTCACCATTGGAGATATATTTTCTGGCTAGAGAGGTTGTCCTTGTAACATAATCACACCCTTAGGCTAGCCATGCTAACCTGTAACATACCCAACAACTGATAGGTTGGCCACGTGTCTCCAAAAAATCACTTCTAAAATGATCTCAATCTAAAATCAAGAATGAAAGACTCACATGCATTAATCAAGCTCAATGCTACAACATAAAATAAATAAACAACCCGTCATGCACAAAAAATAACCATCAAGAATGCACATTACAAATACATATACCAGAAATAATTGGATACACAACGGAATATACATTATATATAAAACATAGAGAGCACTTATATCTTCAAGAAAAAATTCACCAACTGGCTGCAGACCAAGGAAGTTCCTACCAACCATAGACATTTCTATTATTTTACTCTCAATAATAGTTCATCCCTAAGACAGGGCTATGAATCCACAAGGACAAGTCATAGGAAAAATCTAAAACACACAATAGTTGGATAACTAGATCTAAGGTTTCCCAACCACACAAAAAATATGAATTTGCAACTCTCTTTCCCCCTCATCCTGCACAATTAATGCACCCCCTTACTCCCCCGTAGGGCTGCACGACCTCCCGATCTTGGATATCCAATTATTGAGTCGAAATACTCTTTGGAACCTTAAAGGTCCCCCTCTGTATCTAAACATAGGTCCCCTTGGCTTCCTGGTGCATGTTTGACAACAACCCACAACCTTCTCTTTTTCTCTGTCATGAAAACTTAGAGTGTCGACGTTAGCTTCTGTTTAGATAGGCCCTCTCTTGGTGTGACCTGGGGCTATTACCACATGATTATGGTCACGGTCACAAGCAGTTTGGAGTCAAACTTATTTTGGCTCTGCAATGCTCCTCCAGTCTACACGTGTCCTCCAAATGAAACCATGGTTCAAATTGCGAACTTCCTTCGATTCCTTAACCTCCTCGCAAATTCTATCCCTGTAATGACATGGGATCGTCGATCTCATCATCTTGATGATAACATCCAAGTTGACGCTTTGAATGTGCACCCTTTTTATCTATGGACTGGATCTTCTTCCTCTGAATCAACGGTCGAGGTTCTCTTCACAATTATGGACTTCTAATATTTCAAATCCCAAACCTCTTTTTCCCAATGAATTTTACCCAGAGTCTAAGATCCACTGGTTTGTGTCCCCCCTAATCCAATGATAGAGAATTACTTCGAGAATTTACCCGTGGTGAATATATTTGTGCCACATCTCCTCTGAATCCAATGATTGTGAATCGATTCAGGACTTTACCTGGAGTTCATGGATTCACGCCACATCTCCCTTAGATCTCATGGTCCAAATCTTATTTTGTGACTTCTAGTCTCCGTGCTTCGTTGATCTCCATTTTCAAACTAAAATTCCACTTCAACTTTTCCCCGAAGCTCGAGATATGTTAACAAGTGTCTCCTCTCAGATAAACAGCTCATAGCTCTTCGGTTGTTCGTGCTCTGGAAGTTTCAAGTCTCCACTTTCACCTTCCTCCAAATATTCTAGTCTACTAACACGTACCCTCATCGATTTAATGGTCCAGATATGCTCCGGCCCTACGACTCTCCACACTCTGGGAGTTTCAAGTCTCAAACTTGATTCCTTATTCACTCATGATATCTGACAACCCACGCTTGATCAATCGAATGACTGGGATTCTGCCTCGGCATTCCAGAGCTCCAGACTTCGTTAATATCAAGTTTCAAACCACTCCTCCTGAGCTCGCAACAACCAATAGCTATGATTTATCCTCGCGATTTGATGCTTGATATTCTCTTCCAGTAATCTGACGACTCAGATCTATCACAATGATTGGATGGTCGAGATTCTATTTCAGGGTTCTGGACTTAGATAATCTCAAGTTTCAATTCTGATACATTCTCTCTCTCTATGCGCGAAGTGCTAAGGCTCGTGCACTTCCTTCTAATCCGACGACTGTCAATATCTTTTCACTACGATCCAACAGTCACGGATGTTCTCCCTCCTGAGGTTCTGATATCTCTCCACCTGGAATAATGATCTCTTTTCAGAGGTTCCAAACCTTTGTTCTCCCGATGTATCCATATCAAGGATCTAGTCAACACTCATGAAAAGTGTTATCTCTTCGAGATTTTGAATAACTCAGTTCGAAGGATTTTCTTGAAAATAAAATGCTTCTCGCCCACCTGCCATTATTCTTCATTAGTTATTCAAAAATTCGTGGCTTCTTGAAGTTGTGCACACCCTGCACCTGGTCTAAGTTTCTCTTGTTCTCTCTGAACTTCTCTGAGTCAATCTGAGACTCATTTGATGTACTCCTTCCATTTGTGATGCACACCTTGCATACAAGTATCAGAAGAGAAACAATTGAAACTCATCCAGCTTCATCATGAACTCATACAGTCAATATTTCAAACAATCATACATGAATGGAATAACTGAATCATACACACAGAAATCAACATTCATTCAATCACACATGAAATGAACACAGTCCAAGGATTTGGGACAATTTTTTTATGTTCTATTCATTCATGAAAATCAAGTTACATAATGTTTCTTCTACTCTACTTTGTTCTACGGATCTCTCTTACAATAATCATCCATACTTATCTATTACAATGTAACAATAAACTATCTAAGTACCGGCTCCACGAGCTCTCTTGTCCTATCTGAAATCTATCCTATCAAATTCAAAGTTATTACCTACTATGTCCTATTACAATAACTACCACTTATTTCCAGATAGAGTCGACACTCCATATCTACAATTTCTTATAGTCCTTAAAAACTTTACAAACAAGTTACATTTTAAAAATTTTGTTTACAAAATATCTCAACAACGGATTTAATTCTGAGTTAAATGCTTGATTTGAAATTTTTCATTGTTGAGATGCCATTTTCTTTCCTCCACGTGTGTGTTGTTGACTTGGAAGGTGATGCTCTTGCATCATACTCCTTTGGTTAAAAAAAATTATGGACTCCTGTCCATGAGCTCCTGCACTATATTTCCATGCTTCAAAATATCAGGTTGGATGATGTTTCCACTTTACTAAGTATTTAGGATATGTCTTCCTCATTTTCTTTACATCCCTCTGTTCAATGATTTTATCCATCTGATGTTTTTATGTTGTGGGAAATTATTCTTCCCACTGAATTTATTTCTGATCATTTTATTCGCCTACTTCATCTCTCCTGTAAGGATACAAGTATGCAACATTGAATATCAGTGATATCCCAACATTGTATGGAAACTTAATCTCATAAGCATTGGCTGCAAATTTTCTGAGAATCCTGCATGGTCCTATCTTCTTCATATTTAACTTGTTATATGTTCCCCTTGTAAACATTTATTTTCTCAAATGAGCTAAAAATTCATTTCTGACTTTGAATTACAGTTCTCTCCTCTTTTGATCAACTCTGCTCTTGTATTTCTGGTTGTTTTCCTATAGTTGTTCTCTGACTTTGTCATGGAGTTTCTACATTTATGTTGCAAAATCCTCTGCTCCAGAACTTTTGAACTCATCTTGATTCAAATATCTAAACTCTGTAATCCCTCTTGGCTGTATACCATACACAATTTCAAATGGACTTTTTCCTGTGCTCCTGTTCATTGAATTGTTGAATGCAAATTTTTCTTGTGCCAGAATCTGATCCCATTGACAACCTTGCTCAGTGACTAAACTTGTCAACAAGTTTCCCCGACTCATGTTTACTACTTCAGTCTGTCCATCTATCTAAGGGTGATATGATGAACTAAAGGATAAGTTCGTCCCTAAAATTTTCCATAGAGTTCTCCAAAAGTGTCCTATGAGTTTGGTGTCCCTATCTGAATCTATGCTCCTAGGCAATCCATGTAATCTTACTACTTCTCTGAAAAACAAATTGGTAATATATGTGGAATCACTTGTCTTCTGGCATGGTATGACATTTTCCATTTTTGAGAATCTGTCTACCACAAAAAATATGGAATCACTCCATTTTTGAGTTCTAAGCAATCCCAAACCAAAATATATACTGATTACATCCCACGACCTCTCTGGAATTGGTAATGGCTGATACAAACCAGTGTTATGTTGTCTTCCTTTTGCATATTGACAAATTTTGCATTTTTTTACAAACTCCTTCACTTCTGCTCTCATTCTCAGCCAATAATATGAATTTCTCAGTTGTGTAAATGTCTTATCGTGACAAAAATATCCATCTAAACCTCCTTTGTGTTTCTCTTTCAACAAATTATCTCTCATTGAGCATTTCGATATGCACAATTTTCTTCCCTTGAACAATAATCCATCCTGGATCAAATATTCAATACACGGGCTTTTGTCTCCCAAAAACGTATTCTTGCATGCCTCATAAGCCTTTTTAAAATATGCATCTTCTTTATACATCTCCTTGAGGTGTTCGAACCCTAAGGTCTCTACTTGTAATTCTTGTACAATCAAACTCCTCCTACTCAAAGCATCTATGACTTTGTTAGCAGTTCCAAGAAACTGTTTAATAACAAAAGTAAAATTTTGCATAAATTCTACCCATATTGCATGTTTTTTATTCAACTTTTCTTGCCTAGTAATAAATTGCAAAGCTTCATTATCACTGTACAAGACAAATTCTTTAGGAATTAGATAGTGCCTCCATTTTTTCAAAGCTTGAATCACTGCATAAAATTCCTTTCCATACATGTAATATGTTTTCTTAACGTCATTCAGTTTCCCACTGAAATAAGCAACTGGCTTGTTGTCTCGACTCAAGACTACTCCAATAGCTAATCCACTTGCATCACATCTCACATGAAATGTTTTTCCAAAATCTGGCAAGACTAGAATTGGTTGCTCTTTGATTTTCTCTTTCAACATTTTGAAACTTTTTTCATCTTCCTCTGTCCAACTGAAGGACTTGTGTCACTTCTTCATAGTGTCCAACATGGGTGCACATGTACAACTAAAATTTATGATAAACTTTCTATAAATTATTGCTAACCCATGAAAAATTCTTACCTCAAATATGTTGCTCGATGACGACCATTCTCTGATTGCCCTCAATTTTTCTTGGTCCATATTCAATTCATTTGAAGAGATTACGAAACCCAAATATATGAGCTCCTTCTTCATAAAATAACTCTTCTTCAGTTTTATCAGCAATTTCTCTTGCTGCAATCTTTCCATCACTGATGTCAAATGTCTTAAATGTTCTTCCTTTGTCTTATTGAAGATTAGTATCTCATCTAGATATACTATGACAAATTTTCCTATGAAGTCTTTAAACACTTCATGCATCAATCTCATAAATGTGCTTGGTGCATTTGTCAACCCAAACGGCATGACCAACCATTCAAAGAATCCTTCATTTGTCTTGAATGATGTTTTCCATTCATCTCCCTTTCTCATTTTTATTTGATGATATCCACTCTTCAAATTTATCGTGGAAAATATCTTGCTCCACTCAAACAGTCCATCAAATCACCCATCCTCGGTAAAGGGAATCTATACCCAATGGTTATCTTGTTGATGGCTTGGTAATTTGTACAAATTCTTCATCCTCCATCCTTCTTTGGACTTAACACAATTGGTACTACGCATGGGCTTAATATTTCCCTGACTAAACCTTTATTCAAGAACTCTTTGACTTAATTTTTGACTTCCTCATTCTCTCCAGGTGTCAACCTATAAGTTTCTTTGTTTGGTAAACTAGCTCATGAAATAAGGTCAATATGATGGCTTATACTCCTAAGGGGTGCCAATGAGTGTGGTAACTCATCCACTACTATATCAACAAAGTTTTCTAACAGTTCGTGGATTTCTACTAGAAAATCTTCCATAGAAGTAGTTGTAAGGATAACTCTAGGTTTCCTCAACACAACAAGTTGTATTTACTTCTCCTTCTTGACTTCACTCAATAGCTCCTTCCCACTCATGAGAATTATGCTTGAACTAGCTTCTCTCTTTTCCTTTTCATCTTCTATGGGTAACAACCCATGTGTCCTACCATTCTTTTCTAGGGTATAAGTATTATTTCTTCCATCATGAATAAATTTTTGGTCATCCTTCCATGACATCGCCAATAAAATATGACAGACATCCATATGAATTACATCACACACTATTTCATCTTTGTAACCTCCTATTTTAAATTTAACTTGGCATTGTTGGCTTACCATTACTTGATGTCCTTTCTACAGCCACGATACCTTGTATGGTTTTGGATGTGAAATTATCTTCAGCTCCATCTTTTCCACCATCTATGTGGATACTATACTATCAGTGCTCCCACTATCTATGTGTTGGCAAATATTTAATAGATAGTGAATTCTTATCATTGATGGAAAAGACATCAATGAAGATGGCATGAGTACAAAAAGTATGTAATAGATGGGCATTATGAGAAGACGTTGTAGAGAAGATTCAAATAAGATCAGAAGAGATAGTGAAGAGGATTGTTGGCAATAATAGCAATGGAAAAGATCAACATCACATTGATAATGGGGGAGAAGCAGCATTTCTGATCATTGGATCCCATTTACAATTCTTGATGACCGTCAGATCAAGTGTTGATCGAGACTATTGATCCCACGCCATTTCAGGGTTTCGTGAATCGCGACTTGGAGAGGCAAGAAATATAACCATCGAAATCGCGATATGCGAAATTACGATTTAATCGCAGCCATCCGATCAAGGTTTGTTCTAGACCGTTGATCTAGCTCCATCTCAGAGCTTCGCGACTTGCGACTTGGAGAGGCAAGAAACATAACCATAGAAATCACGATATGCGAAATTGTGATTTAATCATAGCCATCAAATCAAGTTTTGTTCTGGACCGTTGATCCAGCTCCATCTCAGAGCTTCGCGACTTGTGACTTGGAGAGGAAAGAAACATAACCACTGAAATTGCAATTTAATCGCAGTCGTTAGATCAAGGTGTGTTCTGGTCGGTCGAATCATGGGACAAGTCGCTGACTTGGAGTCAACGGTGTATGGTGTGGAAACTCGCAAGATGAGAAATCACGATATGATCTGGGCCATTGAATTAAGAACAGATCTAGACCGTTGAATCATAGGACAAGTTTCTGACTTCGAGTCAATGGAGCATGGTGTGGAAACTCGCGAGATGCGAGATCGCGATAAGATATAGACCATCAAATCTATGGAGATTTCAATCGTTGATCAAACTCAATGAAGTTTATAAACTTGAGAAATATGAAGCGCCTTTTTTGGCACAGACTAAGGTCACTGCCAGTGGTCACGAGAAGGGAAGGAGTCAGTTTAGATAAAGCTCCATTTCGGGGTTTCGGGGATCGCAACTTGGAGAGTCAAGATGCATCATCTCTAGATTCATGAAATGTGAATTCATGAAAATAACTTTATGCATAAGCACTTGGTCATGGCCATGGTCATATAGAGGAAGGAGCTAGCGTAGAAAAGCTCCATATCGAAGTTACGGAGATCACGATATGAAGTGTCAAGATACTTGGCCACAAGAATGCCGAAATGTTGAAACTCGATTTAAAGGAAAGATTAATAAAGTTCATCCAACGGTGCAGATAAACTTGAATATGATCAGAGGGCTATTGTTCTCTCTCATAGTTAATTCATCAGTTACGAATCTATTAGCGAAACTAAGTCATGATTCTTGATCGGTTGGCGTTTCAGTTTCTTAGACAGTTTTCTTTTGCCTAAGAAGATGTGAAGTGTAACTGCAGTGGGGGTTGTGCATAAAAGAAGAAGATACAGACTATGTGGGGTTGGTTATTCTGGACGAAAAATGAATTAAACCATAAGAAAGGGAAAATCACAGGATGCGCAGTGTGAGACTGAGAATATGTGCAGTGTGAGATAAAACTCAAAGAAGAGTAACAGATAAGGAAAATACTTGAAGCAGAGCAGAATGACAGAACAAGTTGAAACAAAGCTGAATGACAGAACTAGTTGAAGTAGAGTAGATATGTAGAACAGATAAAGGAAGAGAAGAATTACAGAACAGTTAGAAGACGACCAAATTTATAGAACAGAGAAGAAGTGGTAAGAATCGATTTATCTATGTAGTTGGTTGTTTAATTATTCATTTATATTCCAGGGTGGTTGGGAGGGGCTAGGGAGCACTATTTTCCTCAGAGGTTCAAGTGTGATATGGAAAATAGGGAGTTGTAGCTTCCATCTTGTTGCATCCAAAGAAACCAGGGTGGCAGGGTGGTGCAAGGGAGAACAACTGTTCTCTGTTATACAGGTTGGAGCCTGTGTAATTAGAAGTTGGTGCTTCCATCCAGTTGATGTTGGAACATTAGGGGAGTTGGTGCTTCCTTCTAGTGGATGCTAGAGAAACAAGAGAGTCGGTGCTCTCAAACAAGTTGTAGCTTGTAAAACAGAGGTAGCAGCCTCACATTGAGTTGGTGCTCAATTATAGATGATGTATAGAACTTAAAAGAATGACTATCATTTCGAAGAAGAAGAGGTTTTCTCCCTTTATGGGTTTCCTCGTGAAAATCTGTCTCTGTGTATACCTTATGTGTGACTGATTCTCATTACTATTATTGTCCATATGCTGTATAATGTTTATGATCACTTGAAGAAATATTAATAATGTATTAATAGACTTAAAATTGTTTAAGCACAGTAACAACTGATTCACCCCCCCCCCTCTTAGTTGTCTTAGTAATTTCAACAATTGGTATCAAAGCGGGTTCCTTTTATTCAAAGGTAGATCTGTAAGCTTAAACATGACAAGTCATGAAGGGACTTCAGCCTCTAAGCCCTCTCTGTTTGATGGAACAATTTTTTCCTTCTGGAAGATTAGAATGAGAGCATACTTAATGGCCTTGGGTGCTGATGTTTGGGATGTAGTAGAGACTGGATATAAAAATCCTATTGTGCTAGCCTCCAAGGACGATAAGTTAGAGTTTAGTTTTAATGCTAAGGGAATGAAGGCTCTTTTGAATGGACTTGTTGAAGATGAGTTTGTAAAGGTGATGCATCTTGAAACTGCCAAAGCAATGTGGGATAAAATTATTAGCAGTTATGAAGGAAATGAGAAAGTAAAAGATGACAAACTTCAAACATACAGATTGAAATTTGAACAACTAAAGATGAATGAAGATGAAACAATTAGAAAGTATTTTTTAAGAGTTGAAGAACTTGTAAATGCCATGAAGGGTCTTGGTGAGAAGTTTGATGACTCACTCTTAGTTCAGAAGATTTTAAGATCTCTGCCTGATAAATTTAATCCAAAAGTCTTTGCAATAGAAGAATTAAATGATCTCAAAACTCTGTCCATTGATGAACTTCTAGGAACTTTAACTGCATATGAAATGAGAATTAGCAAAGATAAATCCAGTACTAAAGAAGCATCTTTTAAAGCAGACAAGAATGATGATTCAAAATTAGATGATATTGAGGATTTTTTTTTGAGAAGGTTAAAGAAAGGATCAGTAAAATATCAAGGGAAGTTGCCCTACAAATGCTTTAACTATGGTAATATAGGTCATTTTGCATCTAAGTGTCCCCATCAAAAAAAGGACCAGAACTTTGATGATGAAAAGAACTACAAATACAAGAAATATAATAAGAAGAAAAGTTTAGTTGCAAATAATGACAATTCCTCAAAAGACACCGATAGTGACTCTTCTTGTGAAGATAAGGCAAATGACTTCATGCTTATGGCCAAAGAGGATTATGATAATAAAAGAATAGGAAGTGATGATAATGATGAAGAAGTTGTGGTTGATATGGAAGGAGAACTGATCAGTGCATTAGAAGAAATTGACAGACTCAGAATTAAGAATAGAAAGCAAAAACAATTGTTGATACGGTTCAAGAAAGAAAGTAAAAAACCTGATGAAGACTTTGCTCTGCTGAAAGTGGAATTAGAAGAGGCAAAGAAAATAGAAGACATATTGAAAACGCAATTGTCAGAGAAGAAAGTCAGGTGCGAAGCCTTAGAAGAAGAGATAGTAAAAACCAGAAAAAAATGGAGAAGTTTAAAAGATTGTATCACCAAAATCTGCCAAGTATTAAAGCCTCAGAAGGATTAACCTCCATTCTAAATCAGCAAAGAAATTCAAAATTGAAAGCTGGATTGGGATATGAAGAAGGATCAAGTAGTGATCATCCAAGTAATACAGAATCTATCAAGTTTGTCAAATACAGAAACAGTGACAACAGTCACTCTGTAGAAACAACGAAGGAAAATCAACCATCAAGAAGGAATGAAAGAAAAAGCACTAGAACCGAATTTTTAGACCAGAAAGATTATCGACATGAAAGAAATCAACCTCCTCAAAGAAGACAGATTTTTTCAAGGTGCAAAGATTTTTTCTATGGTTATTATTTTTTCTACTCTAATTTTGGTCACAAAGCTATAAACTGATCTTTAAGATTTAGATATGAACAATCAAGATATTCAATGAATAACTATCTTCCACAACAAATATTGAGACAACCAAGCAACAAACAATCACAGACTATAAATCATGTGAAGATTGGGAGAAGGACACAGGTGAAACACAACAACAGTTAGGAGCATAACAATCATTATGATCTATTATTCAGCGAACCAGAATGTTACAACTGTCATAATTATGGACATAAAGCTACAGACTGTCGCTTAAGGAAATACGATCCAGACTTGAACCCCACTGCTGAAAATGTCAAGGTTTGGAAGAAGAAATAAGATGACAAGTATAGACTAGTATTATCAGCCCAAAAACAAAAGATTCCCTGGTATATTGACAGTGGATGTTCCAAACATATGACTGGAGAAAAAAGTAAGTTTCTAACTTTAAGTAAAAACAAATCAAGGAATGTAACTTTTGGAAATGATGCACCAGGAAAAATAAAAGGTAAAGGAATGGTAAGCCTGAGTAATGGCAAAGGAAAATCTCAAGATGTGGTGTTTGTAGATGGTTTGAAACATAAACTACTAATTGTCAGTCAAGTTTGTGATAAAGGATGTGAAGTTGTTTTTACTTATAAATACTATAAAATAAAGTCTTTGAGTTCAAGACAACTGATTGCAAAAGGGATAAGAACAAAAAACAATGTCTATGTATTAAAAGAAGAAAAATAAGAATGTCACTTAAGCAAATATGATGAAAGTTGGCTGTGGCATAGGAGACTTGGTCACCTAAATTTTGATCACATAATCAAACTCAGAAACAATGGGGAAGTAAAATATCTTTTGAAGATATCAAATCCATATGACTCTGTTTGTAAACCCTGTCAGATAGGAAAGCTTACTCGCACTCAATTCAAATCTAAAAATTTTCCTTAAACAGAAAAACCTCTCTAGTTAGTACATATGGATCTATGTGGACCATCAAGGAAAGAAGGTACAGGAAAAGAAAATTACTTTATGTTGATTATTGATGACTATTCTAGACTAACTTGGGTTTCCTTTTTGAAAGAAAAATATGAAGCATTTGAAAAATTCAAAGTGTTTAAGGCTTTGACTGAGAATCAAACAGGAAAAAGATTAAAGGAAGTAAGGTCTGATAGAGGAGGAGAGTTTAGTTCAAGGAACTTCAAAGAGTTCTGTGATAAACATGGGATCAAAAGAGAGTACATAATTGCAAGGACTCCACAGCAAAATGGAGTTGTTGAGAGGCAGAATAAGTCAGTATAGCAAATGGCAAGATCAATGATGAATGAAAGGAACATACCTCAGACTTATTGGGTGGAAGCAATCCATACAGTTGCTCATAACCTTAACAAAGATTATCTTAGGCCACACAGTAACACGACCCCTTATGAACTATGGTTTGGAAGACCTGCTTCAATCAAGAATTTTAAAGTTTTTGGGAGTAAATGTTATATCAAGAAAAATGATGAAAATATTGGCAAATATGATGATAGGGCTGATGAAGGTATCTTCTTGGGTTATGCTACAAATAGTAAAGGGTACAGGTGCTACAGTAAGAGACTGCATAAACTAGTTGATTGTATAGACATAAAAGTTGATGAAGAAATCCTAGTCAAGAATGTAGGCAATGTTGAACCAAGAACATAAGATATAGTTGAAGATGAAGATGAACAGGTCTAAGGGTCAGAAAGAGAAGAATCTGAATCAGATGAAGACACGAATACTTCAACTGACACAAATCAATAGAAAGAAGCAAAATCACCTGTCAAAATTGTTAAAAAGAATCATCCTGAAAATCAGATAATTGGAGATATAAATAAAGGAGTTAAAATAAGAAGGAAATTGATTAAAGACTCAGAACAATCCTAGGTTTCTTTTTTATCTATGACTAAACCTAAAAAAATTTATGAAGCCAACAAGCATGATGATTGGATCAGAGCTATGAATGAAGAACTAGATCGGATTGAGAAGAACAATACTTGGGAGCTTGTCCCTAGACCTGAAGATAAAAATATAATAGGTTCCAAATGGGTGTTCAAGAATAAAATGAATGAAAAAGGAGAAGTTGTTAGAAATAAATCTAGATTGGTCTATAAAGGGTATGCACAAGTCGAAGGTCAGTACTTTGATGAAACTTTTGCACCAGTGTCAAGATTGGAAGCTATCAGAATGTTTCTTGCTTATTCATGTCATAAGAACTTTAAAGTTTATCAGATGGATGTTAAGTCAACATTTCTTAATGGAGATCTAGAGGAAGAAGTATATATGGAGAAACCTGAAGGATTCTCATTGACAAATAATCCTAATTATGTTTGTAATTTGAAGAAGGCCTTATATGGAATAAAACAAGCACCAGGAACTTGGTATGATAGATTGGACAAATTTTTACAAGAAAAACGGTTCAAGAAAGGTACTGCTGACAGTAACCTTTACATTAAGTTTGAAGGTGATAATTTACTAGTTGTTTTGGTTTATGTAGATGATATTATTTTTGGTTGTACTAATGAAACATCTGTCCAGTGGTTTGCTAACTCTATGCAAATAGAATTTGAAATGTCCATGATAGGAGAACTGTCATATTTTCTTGGCTTACAAGTAAAACAAAGTTCTACAGGAATATTTATTTCTCAAGAAAAATATTTGAAAGAGATGTTGAAGAAATTTCAGATGGAATATTCCTCTCCAGTTAGCACACCTATGGTGGTTGGTTGCAAGATGAGTAAAGATGATATCTCACTTGATGTTGATTAAAGGACATATCGCTCTATGATAGGCAGTCTTCTGTACATCACAACATCTCGTCCTGATATAATGCACGCTGTTGGAATGGTAGGTAATTATTAGTCTGCTCCTAAACAAAGTCATTTGGTAGCTATCAAAAGGATATTTAAATACTTGAAGAGAACAATGAATTATGGTCTGTGGTATCCTAGAAATCAGAATTTCCAGTTAACTTCTTATTCAGATGCAGATTGGGAAAACTGTATTGATGAGAGAAAAAGCACCAGTGGAGGAACATTCTTTCTGGGTGACTCATCAGTTGCATGGCTTAGTAAAAATAAAGGATCCATTTCATTATCCACTACAGAGGCGGAATACATTGTTGTTTCTACTTGTTGCACACAAATTTTATGGATGATACAAAACTCTTGCAGATTTGAAGTTAACTTACATTGATCCCATTCCAATTCACTATGATAACACTAGAACCATTAGTGTCTCTAAGAATCATGTTCTTCATTCCAAGACTAAGCATATTCCAATAAAGTACCATTTTCTCAGAGAACAAGTTACAAACATAATTGTTTAGCTGAATTATATTCCTTCCACAGAACAGATTGTTGATATCTTTACTAAACCTTTAGCAACAACCCCTTTTGGATATCTTCGTCAAAAGTTGGGGGTTATCATTTCTTTTGTCTATTCTGTTCACCTAGTCAGGGGGAGTACTTATTGAATATCTGGTGTATTTCCAAGATGCTCATAGTTGACAGGGGGAGTATGTACTGCAACAACTCAGGGGGAGCATGTTTCTTCTTTGACATTGATGTCAAAGGGGGAGAAAAGAGTCTGGGAGGAGAGTCTGAATGCATGTGGGTACTTGTGTTGCCATCAATGACAAAGGGGGAGATTGTTGGCAAATATTTAACAGACAACAAATGCTTGTCATTGATGGCAAAGAAAACAATGAAGATGGCATGAGTACAGAAAGTATGTAATAGATGGGCATTATGAGAAGATGTTATAGAGAAGATTCGAATAAGCTCAGAAGAGATAGTGCAGAGGATTGTTGGCAAGAATAGCAATGGAAAATATTAGAAGCACAATGATAATGGGGGAGAAGCAACATTTCTGATCATTGGATCCCATTTACAATTCTCGATGACCTTCAGATCAAGTGTTGATCAGGACTGTTGATCCCACGCCATTTCGAGGTTTCGCGAATCGCGACTTGGAGAGGCAAGAAACATAACCATCGAAATCGCGATATGAAAAATCGTGATTTAATTGCACCCATTAGATCAAGGTTTGTTCTGGACCATTGATTCAGCTCCATCTTGGAGCTTCACGAATCGTGACTTGGAGAGGCAAGAAACATAACCATCGAAATCGCAATATGTGAAATTGTGATTTAATCGCAATTGTCAGATCAAGGTTTGTTCTGGACCATTGATCCAGCTCCATCTCGGAGCTTTGTGACTCGTGACTTAGAGAGGTAAGAAGCATAACCATTGAAATCGCGATATGCAAAATCGTGATTTAATCGCAGCCGTCAGATCAAGGTGTGATCTGGACCGTCAAATCATGGGACAAATCGTTGACTTGGAGTCAATGGTCTATGGTGTGGAAACTCTTGATATGCGAAATCATGATATGATCTGAGCCATTGAATTAAGATCATATCTAGACCGTCAAATCATAGGACAAGTCATTGACTTTGATTCAATGAAGCATGGTGTGGAAACTCACAAGATGCGAGATTGCGATAAGATATGGACCATTGGATCTATGGAGATTTCAACCATTGATCAGACTCAATGAAGTTTATAAACTTGCGAAATATGAAGAGCCTTTTTTGGCACAGCCTAAGGTCACTGTCGGTGGTCACGAGAAGGGAAGGAGTCATTTCAGATAAAGATCCATTTCAAGGTTTAGGGGATCGTGACTTGGAGAGTCAAGATGCATCATCTCCAGATTCACGAAATGCGAATTTGTGAAAAGCACTTTATGCATAAGCGCTTTGTCATGGCCATGGTCATATAGAGGAAGGAGCTAGCGCAGAAAATCTCCATATCAAAGTTTCGGAGATCATGATATGAAGTGTCGAGAAACTTGGCGATAGGAATGCCTAAATGCTGAAACTCGATTTAAAGGCAAGATTAATAAAGTTCATCCAACGGTGCAGATAAAATTGAATATGATCGGAGGGCTACTGTTCTCTCTCACAGTTAATTCATCAGTTATAAATTTGTTAGAAAAATTGAGTCATGATTCTTGATCAGTTGGTGTTTCAGTTGCTTAGATAGTTTTTTTTTTCCTAAGAAGATGCGAAGTGTAATTGCAGTGGGGGTTGTGCATAAAAGGAGAAGATACAGACTGTGCGGGATTGGTTGTTCTGGACAAAAAATGAATTAAATTGTAAGAAAGGGAAAATCACAGGATGCACAGTGTGAGACTGAGAATATGTGTAGTGTGAGATAAAGCTCAGAGAAGAGTAACAGATAAAGAAAAGACTTGAAGTAGAGAAAAATGACAGAACAAGTTGAAGCAGAGCAGAATGACAAAACTAGTTGAAGCAGAGCAGATTTGCAGAACAGACAAAGGAAGAGAAGACTTGCAGAACAGTTAGAAGAAGACCAGAGTTACAGAACAGAGAAGAAGTGGTAAGAATCGACTTATCTGTGTATTTGGTTGTTTAATTATTCATTTATATTCCAGGGTGGTTGGGAGGTACTAGGGAGGACTGTTGTCCTCAAAGTTTCAAGTGGGAGCTTGAACACAGGGAGTTTTAGCTTCCATCTGGTTACAGCCAGAGAAACCAGGGTGGCAGGGTGGTGCAAGGGAGAGAAAGTGTTCTCTATTATACGGGTTGGAGCCTATGTAACTGGAAGTTGGTGCTTCCATCTAGTTGATGTTGGAACATTAGGGGAGTTGGTGCTTCCTTCTAGTGGGTGCTAGAGAAACAAAATAGTTGGTGCTCTCAAACAAGTTGGAGCTTGTAAAACAGAGGTAGCAGCCTCACATTGAGTTGGTGCTCAATTATAGATGATGTACAGAACTTAAAAGAATTCCTATCCTTTTGAAGAAGAAGAGGTTTTCTACCTTTATGGGTTTCCTCATGAAAATCTATCTCTATTTATACCTTATGTGTGACTGATGCTCATTATTATTATTGTCCATATGTTGTATAATGTTTATGATCACTTGAAGAAATATTAAGAATGTATTAATAGACTTAAAAAAATTTAAGCACAATAACAACTGATTCACCCCCCCCCTCTCAGTTGTCTTAGTAATTTCAACACTATGATCACCTTGCAAAATTTGTCTTTTGACTTGCAAGAAGTTATGAACAGACTTGTTCGTTGAATTGGTTCCTCTGGTTCCTTTTCTGGTTTAAGAAGAATTTTCCTCATTATGAGGTTCCTTTCTCCTTCTGCTAGCTCTACTTCCACATGTTTTTGTGCTTCAACAATGTGTTCTTCTCTGCCTCCTTCTATTTTTCTGTCAGGACATTCCCAAGATTTGTGTCCTTCTTTTCCACATTTATAAAATTTAACTATGCCTCCTCTAGATCTTCCTCTTCCTCTTCCTATGGAAAAATAACTTCTTCCTCCATATTGTCCTTCTTTAGAAATTACACCTTTCTCATGGTGATTATGTTGTTTGTCAACTTCAGGTTTTGACTTTTGGAACTTCTCTCTACTAGTTCCCTTACCTCTTCTTGAATTTATGCCTCTTCCTCGTTGGCTTTGCTTCTTGGCCATTTTTTCTTCAGGTTTCAAGGCTACTTGATAGGCATCCTCGACTTTACTAATCCACATCATGATTATATCTTGTATTTCATATCTCATACCATTGATGTATCTGGTTGTTTTCTCATATTCATTCTCTCTCTGTCCAACCATGATGTTTAGTCGGTAAAATTCCTCAGTGTACTCCTTCACTGATAAACCCCTCTGTTTGAGGTTCTGCAATCTTCTGTAAAGATTGATTTGGTAATATTTTAGGATAAATTTGGCCTTTAACTTGGCTACCATCCTATCCCGGTTTTTAATTTTATGCTTACCATTTCTCCTATGTTTGGGTAGTAGTTCATCCTACCATAACACTGCATGACCTTTCAGTCTTGTCATTGCATGCTTCACCATCTTGTCTTCTTCAACATCTTCGTAATTGAAGTGTTTGTCCATAGCACGTACCCAATATAATAATTCTTCAAATTCCAAATTACCTTCATACATAGGTACCTCTATTCTTTCTCTGGATCCTATCTTTGAAACAACTTTTATCAACCGATCTTTTGCAACATCCTATACTACATTATCTTCGACCTCTTATTCTTCACTCTCATCTTCACTGATATCCCCAGCATCTGGTGCTCTCCTCTACATTTTCTCCATGGCATCCATTCTCATTCGGATTCCCCTCATTTCTTATTCCATTTATAAATTTTATACGCACCTTCTTGGTGGCATGATTTCACTGTGTCACCTACAAACCTAAATCAAATTCTTGATACCACAAATGATATCAATTTTTCTCCTTTCTCCTTTTGTCTACTCTCTACAAACAAACTTAATATCAGCTCTGATACCACCTGATGCATCCCCCCTAATCCCCAGTAGGGTTGCATGACCTCTCATTCGTGGATCTCTGATTCTCGAGTCGAAAGACTCTCTAGAACCTTAAAGGTCCCCCTCTGTATCTAAACATAGGCCCCCTCGACTACCTTGTGCAGGTTTGACAGCAACCTACGACCTTCCGTTTTTCTCTGTCACAAAAAATCAGAGTGTCAGTGTTAGTTCCTTTTCGGATAGGCCCTCCCTTGGTGTGACCTGCGGCTATGACGATGTGATTATGGTCGCGGTCACAAGTGGTTTGGAGTCAAACTTCTTTTGGGCCCACAATGCTCCTCTAGACTACATGTGTCCTCTACATGAAACCATGGTTCAAATTGAAGCCCACCTTCGATTCCTTAACCTCGTTGCACCTTTTTTCCCCGCAATGAAAAGAGATCATCCCTCTCACGATCTTGAAGATAACGTCCAAATCGACGTTTTGAATCTATTCCCTTTTTATCTACGGACCAGATCTTCTTCCTCTGAATCAACGATCGAGGTTCTCTTTGCAATTCTGGACATTTTAGATTTCAAATATAAAACCTCTTTTTCCTAATGACTTTTACCCAGAGTCTAATATCCACTGATGGGTGTCCCCCCTCATCTAACGATCGAGGATTATTTCAAGAATTTACCCGTAGTTAATTTGCGCCACATCTCCTTCTAATCTAATGGATGTGAATCACTTCAGGACTTTACCTAGAGTTGACGGATTCACGCCACGTCTCCATCATATCTGATGATCCAGATATTATTTTGGGACTTCGGGTCTCCACGCTTCAACAATCTCAGTTTTCAAACAAAAATTCCACTTCAACTTTTCCCTGAAGCTTGAGATTTGTTGACACGTGTCTCCTCCCATATCAATGACACATGACTCTTTGGATATTTGCACTCCGAGAGTTTCAAGTCTCAAATTCCACCTTCCCCTAGATATTCTAGCCTGTTGACACATACCATCCTGGATTCACTGGTCCAGATATTCTCCTTCCCTCTGGCTCTCCACACTACGGGATTTTCAAGTCTCAAACTTGATTCCTTATTCACTCACGATATATCACAGCCCACCCTTGATCAATCGAAAGGATGGGATTTCTCCTCGATGTTTCGGGGCTACGGAGCTCGAGAATCTAAAGTTTCAAATCGCTCCTCCTCCTGAGCTCACAGTGACAAACAAATGTGATTTATCCTGGTGATTCAATGCTTGATCTTCACTTACATTGATCTGAAGGCTTTGATCTATCACACTGATCGGATGGTCGAGATTCTATTCCGGGGTTCTGGACTTTGGGAATCTCAAGTTTCAATTTTGATAGCCTCTCTCTCTCTCTCTGCACGAGGTGATAAGGATAATGCACTTCCTTCTAATCCGATGACTATTGATCTCTTTTCACTACAATCCAATGGTCACGACTGTTCTCCCTCCTCAGCTTCTGATATCTCTCCACCTAGAAGAATTATCTTCTTTCAAAGGTTTCAAACCTTTGTTCTCCTAACTAATCCATCTCTAGGATATCGTCAACACTCATGAAAAGTGTTATCTATTTTGAGCTTCTATCCTTGAAAGGATTTCGATCTCCCATGCACACCTTCCATTGTGGGGATTTCGAATAACTCAGTTCAAAGGATTTTCTTGAAAAGAAAATTTTGCTCATCCACGTCACCTTTTTTCACATTGGTTCTTCAAATATTTTTGTATTCTAGACATTGTGCACACCTTGCACCTAGTCTGAGTTTCTCTCGTTCTCTATGAAATTATCTGAGTCAATCCGAGACTCAATCGACGCACTCCTTGCTTGTGATGCACACATTGCATACAAGTATCAGAAGAGAAACAATTGAAGCTCATCTAGATTCATCACGAACTCATACATTTAATCTTTCAAACAATCATACATGAACAAAATAACTAAATCATACAAACATAAATCAACATTCATTCAATCACACATGAAATGAACACAGTCCAAGGATTTGGGACAATTTTTGTTTGTTCTATTCATTCATGAAAAACAAGTTACATAGTGTTTTTGTTACTCTACTTTGTTCTATTGATCTCTCTTACAATACTCATATATATTGATCTATTACAATGTAACAATCAACTATCTAAGGACCAACTCCACGATCACTCTCATCCTATCTGAAATCTATCCTGTCAAATTCAAAGTTGTTACCTACTATGTCCTATTACAATAACTACCAGTTATTTCTAGATAGATTCAACACTCCATATCTTCAATTTCTTACATTCCTTCAAGACTTTACAAAAATGTTACATTTTAAAAATGTTGTTTACACAATGTCTCAACAACTGATTTAATTCTAAGTTAAATTCTTGATTTTAAATTATGTCATTGCTGAGATGTCATTTGCTTGCCTCCATGTGTGTGTTGTTGACTTGGAAGGCGATGCTCTTCCATCATACTCCTCTAGTTAAAAAAAATCATGGAATACTTTCTATGAGCTCCTACATTGTCTCTCCATGCTTCAAAATATCAGGTTCTGTGACCGAACTTGTGTCTTCCATTGGATGATATTTTCTATTCACTAAGTATTAAGGATATGTCTTCCTCTGAGTTTTCTTTCTATCCCTCTGTTCAATGATTTTCTCCATCTGAGTTTTTTTTCTGTTGTGGGCAATTGTTCTTCCCACTGAGTTTCTTTCTGATCATCTGATTCCTCTGCTTCATCTCTCTTGTAAGGATACAGGTATGCAACATTGAATATCAGTGATATCCCAACATTGTATGGAAACTCAATCTCATAAGCATTGGCTACGAATTTTCTGAGAATCCTGCATGGTTCTATCTTCTTCATCTTTCACTTGTTATATGTTCCCCTTGGAAACCTTTCTTTTCTCAAATGAGCTAAAATTCCATCTCCAACTTCGAATTACACTTCTCTCCTCTTTTGATCAACTCTTCTCTTGTATTTCTGGATGTTGTCCTATAGTTGTTCTCTGACTCTGTCATGGAGTTTCAGCATTTTTGTTGCAAAATCCTCTGCTCCAGTACTTCTGAACTCATCTTGATTTAAATCTCTCAACTCTGTAATCCCTCTCAGTTGTATACCATACACAATTTCAAATGGACTTTTTCCTGTGCTTTTGTTCACTGAATTGTTGAATGCAAATTCTTCTTGTGCCAGAATTTGATCCCATTGATGACCTTGCTCAGTGACTAAAATTCTCAACAAGTTTCCCAAAATCCTGTTTACTAACTCAGTCTGTCCATCTGTCTAAGGGTGATATGTTGAACTAAAGGATAAGTTCGTCCCTAACCTTTTCCATAGAGTCCTCCAAAAGTGTCCTAAGAATTTGGTGTTCATGTCTGAAACTATGCTCTTAGGAAATCCATGTAGTCTTACTACTTCTCTGAAAAACAAATTGGCAATGTTTGTGGAATCACTTGTCTTCTGGCATGGTATGAAATGTGCCATTTTTTAGATTCTTTCTACCACAGAAAATATGAAATCGCTCCCATTTTTAGTTATAGGAAATCCTGAAATAAAACCCATATTGATTTCATCCCACGACCTCTCTGAAATTGGTAATGGTTGATACAAACCAATGTTATGTTGTCTTCCTTTTTCATACTAACAAATTCTACATTTGTTTACAAACTTCTTCACTTCTGCTCTCATTCTCAGCCAATAATATGAATTTCTCAGTTGTGAAAATGTCTTATCCTGGCCAAAATGTCTAGTTAAACCTTTATTGTGTTTCTCTTTCAGAAAATTATCTCTCATTGAGCATTTTGGTATGCAAAATTGGCTTCCCTTGAATAGTAATCAATCCTGGATCAAATATTCAGTCCACGGGCTTTTGTCTCCCAACAAAGGATTCTTGCATGCCTCATAAGCCTTTTTCAAATCGACATCTTCTTTATACATCTCCTTGAGGTGTTTGAACCCTAAGATCTCCACTTGGAATTCTTGTACAATCAAACTCCTCCTGCTCAAAGCATCTGTGACTTTGTTAGCAGTTCCAACAATGTGTTTAATAACAAAAGTAAAATTATGCATAAACTCTACCAATTTTACATGTTTCTGATTCAACTTTTCTTGCCTAGTAATAAATTGGAAAGCTTGATTATCACTATACAAGATAAATTATTTAGTAATTAGATAGTGTCTCCATTTTTTCAAAGCTTGAATCATTGCATAAAATTCCTTATGATACATGGAATACTTTTGCTTGGCATCATTTAGTTTCTCACTGAAATAAGCAATCGACTTGTTGTCCTGGCTCAAGACTGATCCAATAGCTAATCCGCTTGCATCTCATCTCACATAAAATGTTTTTCCAAAATCTGGCAAGACCAGAATTGGTTGCTCTGTGATTTTCTCTCTCAACAATTTGAAACTTTTTTCATCTTCCTCTGTCCAACTGAAGGACTTTTGTTTCTTCTTCACAGTGTCGAGCATGGGTACAAATATGCCACTGAAATTTATGATAAACTTTCTATAAAATCTTTCCAACCCATGAAAATTTCTTACCTCAAATATGTTGCTCAACAACGACCATTCTCTGATCACCATCACTTTTTCATGGTCCATGTTCAATTCATTTGAAGAGATTATGAAACCCAAATATATGAGCTTCTTCTTCATAAAATAACTCTTCTTTAGGTTTGTCAACAATTTCTCTTGCTGCAATCTTTCCATCACTGATGTCAAATGTCTTAAGTGTTCTTCCTTTGTCTTACTGAAGATTAATATGTCATCGAGATATACTATGACAAATTTTCCTATGAAGTATTTCAACACTTCATTCATCAATATCATAAATGTGTTTGGTGCATTTGTGAACCCAAATGGCATGACCATCCATTCAAAGAATAATTCATTTGTCTTGAATGTTGTTTTCCATTCATCTCCCTCTCCCATTATTATCTGATGATATCCACTCTTCATGTCTATCTTGGAAACATAACTTGTTCCACTCAAACAGTCCATCAAATCATCCATCCTCAGTAAATGGAATCCATACCTAATGGTTATCTTGTTGATTGCTTGGGAATCTGTACACATTATCCATCCTCCATCCTTCTTTGGACTCAACATGGTTGGTAATGAACATGGTCTTAGGCTTTCCCTGACTAAACCTTTATCCAACAACTCTTTGACTTGATTTTTGACTTCCTCATTCTCTCTAGGTTCCAACCTATAAGCTTCTTTTTTTGGTAAACTAGCTCCTAGAGTAAGGTCAATATGATGGCTTATACTCCTAATGGGTGGAAATGAGTGTGGTAACTCATCTACTACTATATCAACATTTTTTTCTAACGGTTCCTAGATTTCTACAGGAAAATATTCCACAAAAGTATTTGTAAGGATAACTCTAGGTTTCCTCACTACAAGAAATTGTATTTCCTTCTTCTTCATGACTTCATTAAAGAGCTCCTTCCCACTCATGAGAAGTATGCTTGAACTAGATTCTCTCTTTTCCTCTTCGTCTTCTATGGGTAACAACATATGTGTCCTACCATTCTTTTCTAGGGTATAAGTATTATTTCTTCCATTATGAATAACTTTTCGGTCATACTGTGACGACATCCCCAATAAAATATGACATACATCCATGGGAATTACATCACACAATATTTCATCTTTGTAACCTCCTATTTTAAATTCAACTTGGCATTGTTGACTTACCATTACTTGATGTCCTTTCTATAGCCACAATACCTTGTATGGTTTTGGATGTGCATTTATCTTCAACTCCATATTTTCCACCATCTCTATGGATACTATATTGTCAGTGCTCCCACTGTCTATGATCACCTTGTAAACTATGTCTTTCGACTTTCAAGTAGCTCTGAACAGACTTGTTCGCTGAACTAGTTCCTATGGATTCTTTTATGGTTAAAGAATAACTTTCCTCATCATTAGGTTCCTTCCTCCTTCTTCTAATTTTGATTCCACATGTTTTTTTGCTTCAGCAATGTGTGCTTCCTTGCCTCCTTCTCTTTTTCTATCAGGACATTCCCCATATTTGTGTCCTTCTTTTTGCACATGTATAATATTTAGCTATGCCTCCTTTCTATTTTCCTCTTCCACTTCCTCCAGAAAAAGAACTTATTCATCCATATTGTCCTTCTTTAGAAATTCCACCCTTCTCATGGTGACTATGTTGTTTGTTAGCTTCAGGTTTTGACTTCTGGAACTTCTCTCTGTTGGTTCCCTTACCTTTGCTTGAATTTCCACCTCTGCTTCGTTGTATTTGCTTCCGGGACAATTTTTCTTCAGCTGTCAAGGCTGCTTGATAGGCATCCTCAAATTTACTAATCAACATCATGATGATCTCCTCTTGTATTTCATATCTCATCCCATTGATGTATCTGGTTGTTTTCTCATATTCATTCTCTTTCTGTCTAGCCTTGATTTTTAGTCGGTAAAATTCCTCAGTGTACTCCTTCACTGATAAACCTCTCTATTTCAGCTTTTGCAATCTTTTGTAAAGATTTATTTAGTAATCCCTCGGGATAAATTTGGCCTTAAACTTGGCTACCATCCTATCCTAGTTTTTAATTTTTTGCTTACCATTTCTCCTACGTTCGGCTTGCAGTTCATCCCACCATAAAGCTACATGACCTTTCATTGTTTTCATTGCATGCTTCACTATCTTGACTTCTTCTATATCTTCGTAATCCAAGTATTTGTCCATAACACATACCAAATCTAAAAATTCTTCAACTTCCAAATTACCTTCATACATAGGTACCTCTATTCTTGCTCCGGATCCTATCTTCGAAACAACTTTTATCAAGCGATCTTGTGTAGCATCCTCTACTACATTTTCTTCGACCTATTCTAGTTCACTCTTAGCTTCACTGATATCCCAAACATCTTGTGCTCCCCTTTTCATTGTCTCCATGGCGTCCAGTCTCATTTGGAGTCGCCTCATTTCTTCTTCCATTTCTGCATTTTCTCTGGAGCTTCTTGGTGGCATGATTTCACTATGTCACCTACAAATAGAAATCAAAATCTTGATACCACAAATGATATCAATTTGTCTCCTTTATCCTTTTGTGCTCTCTCTTCAAACAAACTTAATACCATCTTTGATACCACCTGATGAAACCCCCCTACTCCCCCATAGGGCTACACGACCTCCCGGTCTTGGATCTCCGATTCTCGAGTTGAGAGACTCTATGGAACCTTAAAGGTTCCCCTCTGTATCTAAGCATAGGCTCCTCGCCTTCCTGGTGTAGGTTTGACAACAACCTGTGACCTTCCCTTTTGCTCTGCCATGAAAAATCAAAGTGTCGGCGTTATCTCCTTTAGGGATAGGCCCACTCTTGGTGTGACCTGGGGTTATGGCCACGTGATTGTGGTCAAGGTAATAGGTGCTTTGGAGTCAAACCTATTTTGTGCCAATAATGCTCCTTCATCCTACATGTGTCCTCCACACGAAACCATGGTTCAAATTACGGCCCGCCTTCGATGCCTTAACATCCTCGCAACTTTTCTCATTGCAATGACATGGGATCGTCGATCTCACGATCTTCAAGATAACATCTAAATCAATTCTTTGAATCTGTTCCCTTTTTATCTATGGACCAGATCTGCTTCCTCTGAATCAATGGTTGAGTTTCTCTTCGCAATTCCAGACTTTTGATATTTCAAATCTCAAACCTCTTTTTCCCAATGACTTTTACCTGAAGTCTAAGATCCACTTACACGTGTCCCCCCCTGATCCAACGATCGAGGATTACTTTGGGAATTTAACTGAACTTAATAGATTTGTACCATGTCTCCTTTGAATCCAACGGTTGTGAATCACTTCGGGACTTTACCTGGAGTTCAAGGATTCGGGCCATGTCTCCCTTATATCTCACGCTCCATATCATATTTCAAGACTTCGAGTCTCCGCTCTTCGACGATCTCAGTTTTCAAATTAAAATTCCACTTCAACATCTCCCCGGAGCTCAATATTTGTTGACAAGTTTCTCCTCCCAGATCAACAACTCATGGCTCTTCAGTTATTCATCCTCTTGGAGTTTCAATTCTCACATTCCTCCTTCCTCCACATATTTTGGCCTACTGACATGTACCCTCATGGATTCAATGGTCCAGATATGCTCCCATCCTCTAACTCTCTACACTCCAGGATTTTCAAGTCTTACACTTGATTCCTTATTCACTTGCGATATCTGATGGCCCATGCTTGATCAATCGAATGAATGGGATTCCGCCTCGACGTTCTGGAGCTGCGGACTTCGTGAATCTCAATTTTCAAGTCAC
The DNA here is from genome assembly GCA_009831015.1 of Picea engelmannii. Classification (NCBI taxonomy): domain Eukaryota; kingdom Viridiplantae; phylum Streptophyta; class Pinopsida; order Pinales; family Pinaceae; genus Picea; species Picea engelmannii. The sequence continues at coordinate 105,642 of ML787879.1, read as the reverse complement.
TCCTTCTCTTGAGATCACAATGACCAATGATTATGATTTATCCTGGTGATTTGACACTTGATATTCTCTTCCAGTAATATGAAGGCTCAGATCTGTCACACTGATCGATGGTCGAGATTCTATTCTGGGGTTTCAAACTTCGAGAATCTTAAGTTTCAATTTTGATATCTTCTATATGTCTATGCATGAAGTGCTAAGGCTTGTGCACTTCCTTGTAATATGATGATTGTTGATCTATTTTCACTACGATCCAATGGTCATGACTATTCTCCCTCCTAAGCTTTCGATATCTCTCCGCCTAGCATAATTATCCTCTTTCAGAGATTCCAAACCTTTGCTCTCCCGATGAATCCATCTTTAGGATCTCGTCAAAACTCCTGAAAAGCATTATCTCTTCTGAGCTTCTATCCTTGAAAGGATTTTGATCTCCCACGCACATCTTTCATTCACGGGATTTCAAATAACTCAATTCAAAGGATTTTCTTGAAAATAAAATGCTTCTCGCCCACCTCACGTTCTTCTGCACTGGTTCTTTGAAGCTTGTTGGCTTCTTGACATTGTGCACACCTTACACCTGGTCTAAGTTTCTCTAGCTATCTCCTAACTTCTCTGAGTCAATCTGAGACTCATTCGATGCACTCTTTTCATTTGTGATGCACACCTTGCATACAAGTATCAGAAGAGAAACAATTGAAACTCATCCATCTTCATGACAAACTCATACAGTCAATATTTATAACAATCATACATGAACGGAATAACTAAATCATACAAAAAAAAATCAACATTCATTCATTCACACATGAAATGAACACAGTCCAAGTATTTGGGACAATTTTTGTTTGCTCTATTCATTCATGAAAAAAAAGTTACATAGTGCTTCTACTACTCTACTTTGTTCTATTGATCTCTCTTACAATACTCATCCATACCGATCTATTACAATGTAACAATCAACTATCTAAGGACCAACCCCACGATCTCTCTCTTCCTATCTAAAATATATCCTATCAAATTCAAAGTTGTTACCTACTATGTCCTATTACAATAACTACCATTTATTTCCAGATAGAGTTGACACTCCATATCTACAATTTCTTACAGTCCTTCAATACTTTACAAACAAGTTACATTTTAAAAATGTTGTTTACAAAATGTCTCAACAACCGATTTAATTCTGAGTTAAATGCTTGATTTGAAATTATGTCATCATTGAAATGTCATTTTCTTGCCTCCACGGGTGTTTTGTTGACTTGGAAGGCGATGCTCTTGCATCATACTCCTCTGGTTAAAACATTTCATGGACTCTTGTCCATGAGCTCCTGCACTATCTTTCCATGCCTCAAAATATCAGGTTTTGTAACCCATATTGCATCTTCCATTTCCACTTCACTAAGTATTTTGGATATGTCTTCTGCCTGACTATCTTTCCATCCATACGTTCAATGATTTTATCCATATCAGGTTTTTCTGTTGTGGGCAATTGTTCTTCCCACTAAATTTCTTTCTGATCATTTGATTCCCCTACTTCATATCTCTTGTAAGGATACAAGTATGCAACATTGAATATCGGTGATATCCCAACATTGTTTGGAAACTCAATCTCATAAGCATTGGCTGCAAATTTTCTGAGAATGATGCATGGTCCTATATTCTTCATCCTTAGCTTGTTATGTGTTCCCCTTGGAGACCTTTCTTTTCAAAAATGATATAAAACTTCATATACAACTTTGAATTGATCTTATCTCCTCTTTTGATCAACTCTGCTCTTGTATTTCTGTCTATTTTCCTGTAGCTGTTCTCTGACTCTGTCATGGAGTTTCTGCATTTTTGTTGCAGAATCCTCTACTCCAACACTTTTCAACTCATCTTAATTCAAATATATCAACTGTGCAATCCCTCTTGGTTGTATACCATACACAATTTCAAATGGACCTTTTCCTATTCTCTTGTTCACTTAAATGTTGAATGCAAATTCTACTTGTGCCATAATCTGATCCCATTGACGACCTTGCTCATTGACTAAACTTCTCAACAAGTTTCCCAAGATCCTTTTTACTACTTTAGTTCGTCCATCTATCTGAGGGTGATATCTTGAAATAAAGTATAACTTCATCCCTAACCTTTTCCATATAGTCCTCCAAAAGTTTCCTATGAATTTGTTGTCCCTGTCTGGAACTATGCTCCTAGGAAATCCATGTAGTCATACTACTTCTCTGAAAAACAAAATGGCAATGTCTATGGCATCGCTTGTCTTCTGGCATGGTATGAAGTGTTCCATTTTTTAGAATCTATTTACCACAACAAATATGGAATCGCTCCCTTTTTGAGTTCTAGGGAATCCCAAAACAAAATCCATATTAGATATTATTTTTGGGATTAATTGCGTAGTGTAAGTCATTAATCTATGACCCATATTCATGAGTATTAGTCGCAACTGATCAATAATTCTCATGATTTGAATAGTCCACTTAGCACTCATTGCATCGGGTGATGCTCACAGGGGTGAAGAAATGGGATTGAAGCCAACGAAATGAATCGCATAGCATCAATCATCACTTTCGGGGCTTGCACCCGGTAACCAGGACTTCCCAGGTGGACACCCATCCCAAGACGCCTCTGGCTCAAGCGCGCTTAACTGTGGAGTTTTCCCCACAATCAAGCCCACTTAGCTTGCTACCTCGTTTGCAAAACCTTAGCAAGTATTGTGCCTTATGAACTACCCAGTTAGAGCTCCCTTGACTCTTATTATTTAAGCATATAGGGGCTTCCGCAGTGCAAGATATTATACACATGGCCTCTCTGAAATTGGTAATGACTGATAGAAACCAGTGTTATGTTATTTTCCTTTTGCATTCTGACAAATTCTGCATTTGTTTACAAACTTCTTCACTTTTTCTCTCATTCTCGCCCAATAATATGAATTTCTTAGTTGTGCAAACATCTTATCGTGACCAAAATGGCCAGTTAAACCTTCGGTGTGTTTCTCGTTCATCAAATTATCTCTCATTGAGCATTTTGGTATGCACAATTGGCTTCCCTTGAACAATAATCCATTCTAGATCAAATATTCAGTCCACGGGCTTCTGTCTCACAACAAATGATTCTTGCATGCCTCATAAGCCATTGTAAAATCAACATCTTCTTTATACATCTCCTTGAGGTGTTTGAACCATAAGGTGTCCAATTGGAATTCTTGTAAAATCAAACTCCTCCTACTCAAAGCATTTGTGACTTTGTTAGCACTTCCAACAATGTGTTTAATAATAAAATTAAAATTCTTCATAAATTATACACATTTTGCATGTTTCTGATGCAAATTTTCTTCCCTAGTAATAAATTGCAAAGCTTGATTATCATTGTACAAGACAAATTCTTTAGGAATTAGATAGTGTCTCCATTTTTTCAAATCTTGAATCACTGCATAAAATTCCTTCTCATACGTGGAATACTTTTCCTTGGTGTCATTCATTTTCTCACTGAAATAAGAAACCGTCTTATTGTCCTGGATCAAGACTACTCCAATAGCTAATCCACTTGCATCGCATCTCACCTGAAATGTTTTTCCAAAATCTGGCAAGACTAAAATTGGTTGCTTTGTGATTTTCTCCTTCAACACTTTGAAACTTTTTTCATCTTCCTCTGTCCAACTGAAAGACTTATGTTTCTTCTTCACAGTGTATAGCATGGGTGCACAAATACCACTGAAATTTTTGATAAAATTTCTGTAAAAGCTTGCTAACCCATGAAAACTTATTACCTTAAATATCTTGCTTGGTGATGACCATTCCCGATCGCCCTCACTTTTTCTTGCTCCATCTTCAATTCATTTGAAGAGACTACGCAACCCAAATATATGAGCTCCTTTTTCATAAAAGAACTCTTCTTCAGGTTTATCAACAATTTCTCTTGGTGCAATCTTTCCATCACTGATCTCAAATGTCTTAAGTATTTCTCCTTTGTCTTACTGAAGATTAGTATGTCATCCAGATATACTATGAAAACATTTCCTATAAGGTCTTTCAACACTTCATTCATCAATCTCATAAATGTTCTTGGTGCATTTGTCAACACAAATGGGATGATGTGCCATTCAAACAATCATTCATTTGTCTTTAATGATGTTTTCCATTCATATCCCTCTCTCATTCTTATTTGATGATATCTACTCTTCAAGTCTATCTTGGAAAAATAGCTTTCTCCACTCAAACAGTCCATCAAATCATCTATCCTCAGAAAAGGGAATCTATACATAATGGTTATCTTGTTGATGGCTCGAGAATCTATACACATTCTCCATCCTCCATCCTTCTTTGTAATTAACACAGTTGGTACTACACATGCGCTTAGGGTTTCCTTGACTAAACCTTTATCCAACAACTCTTTGACATGATTTTTGACTTCATCATTCTCCCTAGGTGTCAATCTATAAGCTATGTTGTTTGGTAAACTAGCTCCGAGAATAAGGTCAATATGATGGATTATACTCCTAATGGGTGGCAATAAGTGTGGTAACACATCCACTACTATATCAATAAAGTTTTCTAACAGTTCCTGGATTTCTACAAGAAAATATTCTACAGAAGTATTTGTAAGGATAACTCTAGGTTTCCTCACTACAACAAATTTCATTTCCTTCTCCTTCTTGACTTCATTCAAGAACTCCTTCCCACTCATGAGAAGTATTCTTGAACTAGCTTCTCCCTTTTCCTCTTCATATTCTATGGGCAACAACATATGTGTCCTACCATTCTTTTCTAGGGTATAAGTATTCTTTCTTCCATCATGAATAATTTTTCAGTCATACTGCCATGACATCCCCAATAAAATATTATAGACATCCATAGGAATTACATCACACAATATTTCATCTTTGTAACCTCCTATGTTAAATTAAACTTTGCATTGTTGACTTACCATTACTTGATGTCCTTTCTACAACCATGATAACTTGTATGGTTTTGGATGTGCAGTTATCTTTAGCTCCATCTTTTCCACCATATCCGTGGATATTATATTGTCAGTGCTCCCACTGTCTATGATCACCTTGAAAACTTTGTCTTTTGACTTGCAAGCAGTTCTGAACATACTTGTTCGTTAAGTTGGTTCCTCTAGTTCCTTTTCTAGTTTAAGAAAAAATTTCCTCATCATGAGCTTCCTTCTTTCTTCTGCTACTTCTGCTTCCATATTTTTTTGTGCTTCAACAATGTGTTCTTCTCCACCTCCTTCTCTTTTTCTGTCAAGACATTCCCAAGATTTGTTTCCTTCTTTTCCACATGTACAAAATTTAACTACGCCTCCTCTGGATCTTCCTCTTCTTTTTCCTATGTAAAAAGAACTTCTTCCTCCATATTTTCCTTCTTTAGAACTTCCACCCTTCTCACAATGACTATGTTGTTTGTCAGCTTTAGGTTTTGACTTCTAGAACTTCTCTCTATTGGTTCCCTTACCTCTTCTTGAATTTTTGCCTATTCTTCGTTGGATTTTCTTCCTGGCCAATTTTTCTTCAGCTTTAAACGTTGCTTGACAGGCATCCTTGATTTTACTAATCGACATCATGTTGGTCTCCTCTTGTATTTCATATCTCAGCCCATTAATGTATCTGGTTGTTTTCTCATCTTCATTCTCTTTTTTTCCATCCCTAATGTTTAGTCGATATAATTCCTCGATGTACTCCTTCACTGATAAAACCCTCTATTTCAGGTTCTGCAATCCTCTGTAAAGATTGATTTGGTAAACCTTCGGGATAAATTTGTCCTTCAACTTGGCTACCATTCTATCCTAGTTTTTAATTTTATGCTTACCATTTCTCCTACGTTCAACTTGGAGTTCATCCCACCATAATGTTGCATGACCTTTCAGTCTTTTCATTGCATGCTTCACCATCTTGTCTTCTTAAATATCTTCGTAATCAAAGTCCTTGTCCATAACACGTACCCAATCTAGCAATTCTTCAACTTCCAAATTACCTTCATACATAGGTACTTCTATTCTTGCTCTGGCTCCTATCTTCAAAACAACTTTTATTAACAGAAATTGTGCAACATCCTCTACTACATTTTATTCTACCTTTTCTTCTCTACTCTCAGCTTCAATGATATCCCCAGTATTTGGTGCTCTCCTCTGTGTTGTCTCCATGGTGTCTAGTCTCATTTAGAGTCACCTCATTTCTTCATCCATTTCTTCATTTTCTATGTGCCTTCTTGGTGGAATGATTTCATTGTGTCACCTACAAGCAGAAATCAAATTCTTTGTGCCACAAATGATATCAATTTGTCTCCTTTCTCCTTTTGTATTCTTTCTACAATCAAACTTAATATCAACTATGATACCACTTGATGCAACCCCCCTACTCCCCAACAGGGCTGTGTGACCTCCCGGTCTTGGATATCTTATTCTCAAGTCGAGAGACTCTCTGGAACCTTTAAGGTCCCCCTCTGTATATAAATACAGGCCCCCTTGCCTTCCTAGTGCAGGTTTGAAAACAACCTATGACCTTCCCTTTCGCTCTGTCGTGAAAACTTAGAGTGTTGGCATTAGTTCCTTTTCAGATATGCCCTCTCTTGGTGTGACCTGGGGCTATGACCATGTGATTGTGCTCGCGGTCACAAGTGGTTTGGAGTCAAACTTCTTTTAGGATCACAATGCTCCTCTAGCCTACATGTGTCCTCCACACGAAACCACAGTTCAAATTGTGGCCTGCCTTTAATTCCTTAACCTCCTCACAAATTTTGTCCCCACAATGACACAAGATCATCGATCTCGTAATCTTGAAGATAACATCCAAATAGATGCTTCAAATATGCACCCTTTCTATCTATGAACCATATTTGCTTCCTCGGAATCAACAGTAGAAGTTCTCTTTGCAATTCCGGACTTCTGAGATTTCAAATCTCAAACCTCTTTTTCCTAATGACTTTTACCTAGAGTCTAAGATCCATTGATGCGTGTCCCCTCCGATCCAACGATCGATTATTACTTCGGGAATTCAACTGGAGTTAACATATTTTCACCACATATCTTTCAAATCCAATGACTGTGAATCGCTTTGAGACTTTACATGGAGCTCATGGATTCATGCCACGTCTCCCTTAGATCTCATGGTCCAGATCTTATTTCGGGACTTCGGGTCTCCGCGCTTCAACGATATTAGTTTTCAAACCAAATTTCCACTTCAAATTTAACCCAGGGCTCGAGATTTGTTGACAAGTGTCTCCTCCTAGATCAATGACTCATGACTCTTCAGCTATTCGCGCTTCAAGAGTTTCAAGTCTCAAATTTCACCTTCCTCCATATATTCCAGACTACTGACACGTACCCTCCTGGATTCAATGGTCCAGATATTCTCCCGCCCTCCGGCTCTCTGCGCTCCGGGAGTTTCAAGTCTCAAACTTAATTCCTTATTCACTCGCAATATCTGACGACCCACACTTGATCAATTGAATGAATGAGATTCTGCCTCGACGTTCTAGGGCTCCGGACTTCAAGAATCTCAAGTTTCAAACTACTCCTCCTCCTGAGATCACAAGGGCAACCAACTATGATTTATCCTGGTGATTCGACTCTTGATATTCACTTCAATTGATCTGAAGGCTTAGATCTATCACACTGATCGGATGGTCAGATTCTATTTCGGGGTTCCAGACTTTGGGAATCTCAAGTTTCAATTTCGATAGCTTCTGTGTCTTTCTGCGCGAAGTGATGAGGTTCGTGCACTTCCTTCTAATCTAACGAATATTGATCTCTTTTCACTACAATCCAATGGTCATGGTTGTTCTCCCTCCTGAGCTTCTGATATCTCTCCACCTGGAAGAATTATCCTCTTTCAAAGGTTCCAATCTTTTTTTCTCCTGACGAATCTGTCTCTAGGATCTCGTCAACACTCGTGAAAAGTGTTATCTCTTCTGAGCTTCTATCCTTGAAATGATTTCGATCTCCCATGCACACCTTGCATTCTCGGGATTTCGAATAACTGGGTTCAAAGGATTTTCTTGAAAAGAAAATGCTTCTTGCCCACCTCACGTTCTTCTGCACTGGTTCTTCAAATCTTGTTGGCTTATTAACATTGTGCACACCTTGCACCTGGTCTGAGTTTCTCTAGTTCTCTATGAAATTCTCTAAGTCAATCCGAGACTCATTCAATGCACTCCTTGCATTCTTGATGCACACCTTGCAATCAAGTATCAGAATAGAGACAATTGAAACTTATCCAACTTCGTCATGAAATCATACAGTCAATCTTTTGAACAATCATACATGAATGGAATAACTAAATCATACACACATAAATCAACATTCATTCAGTCACACATGAAATGAACACAGTCCAAGGAATGGGACAATTTATGTATGTTCTATTCATTCATGAAAAACAAGTTACATAGTGTTTCTGCTACTCTACTTTGTTCTATTGATCTCTCTTACAATACTCATCCATATTGATCTATTAAAATGTAACAATAAACTATCTAAGGATTGGCTCCACGAGTTCTCTCATCCTATCTGAAATCTATCCTATCAAATTCAAAGTTGTTACCTACTCTTTCTTGTGACAATAATTACCAGTTATTGCTAGATAGAGTCGACATGCCATATCTGCAATTTCTTACAATCCTTCAAGACTTTACAAACAAGTTACATTTTAAAAATGATGTTTACAAAATATATCAACAACCGATTTAATTCTGAGTTAAATTTTTTATTTGAAATTCTATCATTGTTGATATGTCATTTTCTTTCTTCCACGCGTGTGTTGTTGACTTGGAAGGTGATTCTCCTGCATCAACAACCCAAATAAATGAACACTTTTTCAGTCCCTCAGGTTGTTCCATTTCTCTATATGGATCTATTTCTACTGGAAAGGAAATATCACTACTAGAAACTCTAAGGATTCTCAGCTATGAAAAGTTCTTTCTGAACTGCCATCAATATCATGCACACATGCATCCATTCCCTCATAGAATGATCAATAATTTCTTACATCCATATAGAAATGGCTCTCCTCCTCCAACCATTCATTTCCATGCTCCCCCCGAGAGCACATGAATTCAAGAAGAGTGTGGAGTGTCTAATATTGAATGAATAAGAAAATGTGAATGCAGAAAGATGAGTGGGTGAGTGAAGAAGAAGAAGAAGAAGAAGAAGAAGAAGAACCCCAAAAAATCCCCCAAGGGATGTTTATATAATTACATGAAAACAAGAACCACATGGCCTTCCTCCCAGGATGCTCATGTAACCCCTTTTTTCCATAAAATCAATTATGGGTAAATAAAATATAATAAAAAGACTTATCCCTTTAAGCCCCCTCTCTTGTGGAATCATATCCCTCTATCTCTTTTTTCATTATCTTTCTTGCAACCAATGGTGTATTTTACTAATGTATATATATGTATTACATTTCCTAGGCACTATGCCCACTTTTCAACTTTACTAGCTCACCAACCTAAGTCATAATTACATAATACATTATAGTTCATAAGGGTTAAAAACTAGGTGTTACAATCCTCACGCAAACTACTTTGATACCACTGATATGGATTATGTTGAGAACAAAATGAGAAACAAATAAAATTATAGCAGAGAACACATAAATATAGTGAAACCCAAATTCTATTAATGAATAAGATAGAAGAACATTATGCAACAAAAACTAGCAAAATGAGGTAGCTTATCTCTAAAAAGAAAGAGACGTTGGCAATGCCTCAGTCACAAAAAGATTTACATCACACTCCATTGCATTCTTAAAGGCCTCCATCACCTCAATTAAATATGAGAGAGCAAGAAGAGAAGAATTCCTATGATACATGTGGGATAAATTAGTTTAAGTTTATAAAATTCCATAGGCATTTAAAATACTAGGACTTTCGAGGTGATCACCCATCCCAGTACTACTCTAGCCCAAACACGCTTAAATGTGGAGTTCTAATGGGATCTGATGCATTAATGCTATGTTGTAAGAATTTACATAAATCCACTAGAAAATTATTACATGATGTCTATAATTAACAAATGAAGATTCCATTACATTCCATTCCCCATCAAAAGGGTGAATATCATGGTTTATCAAAACTGTATGCTTGAAATGTTGATTCAATGAAAAAGGTGGATCGCCACTGAGATCCATGTGGTTCAATTGCAAAGATAATCCTCATGTTAAGATTTGGTTGAAGTTGTTGATGATGATCGATCTGAGCTGGAGGTAGATTGGTTTCTTCTACAAAGGGTGTCTCTCTTGAAATATCTTACAAAAGACAATGATTCATCTCAAGGATCCCTCCATCTTCTCTTCATCAAAGAAGACAATGTATTCACATGGATAATGAGTTTATCCCTAGTGTTCGACTCATTCTTATTGAATAAACAATGATTCACATCCACTACTAGGGTTCACGATCCAAGGAGGTGAAGCGTCTTTATCTCGAAGAAGAAATAAAACTGTTGAAAAGAAAGTGGGATATTGAAGGTCGAATCGACCTACATGGATGTCAAGCCATGTGATTGAATGAAAAAAAGTAATTCGACTGACTCAACTAGGATTCTTATGATGAATTGATGAAAAATTTGATGATGGTGTTGGAAATAAAAAAAATGCATAAAAGAGAGGAACCGACCCTCTCGCTGCTACTGGACCATATCAGAGTTCAAACAACAAGAGAATTGACCACAATGAAATTGATCTACCATAACACTCAACTGGGAATAAATTTGCATCAAGAGTATATCATCCAGATATGGATAAATCATGACCAGGAAGGACCGCTTCACTTCATCGTGGAAGCAATATTTGTCGAAACTGAGAAGAAATCGTGGGTGTGGCCTTGGTTGACATCGAATCTCGTAGAGGAAGACACCATATTCATGGTCTTCGTCGTGGTTGAGCATTCTATTATGGATCTCCATCGAAGTCGAGAACATTTAGGCCTGGTGTAGTTTGGTTCAAAATCAACTAACGTGGGGTTGTCGTTTATGGATGAGAATGGAAAAGAAAAATCACCAAGAATAATACTAATTTGACTTTGAGCTAGCGCATATCACAACATATTTATGTTAGAGATAATGCCTAATTAATGCTACATTCTAGAGTTTAGGGATTGGATTAGGTTAGCTGGAGGATGTTGAGAGATTCTCTCAACCTATCCCTCCAAGAGTGGAATAAGTTGGATCTCACAACACTTATTTAAGTGTGATGTATCTCTGTTCATTGTGTGCAATACAAACTATTTTTGTGTGTGTATTTCATGTCTCTATGCACTCATGAATTCTAATTTAGTATCAGAGTTAAGGGATTGTCGATGGCTGACTGAAAGAGGTTGTGCTACATAGAGGAGATCGTTGCATGTGAGAAGAATGTTAAGCACAAATATCGTAGAGGACGCCCGACGACACTAATTGAGAAGGAGATCTATCAAATCATAATTTGTTGTATAATTTTTGAGCGGTTTGTTGTGTATTGAGGTGCGTGAATATAGTATTTTGTTTGGCAGTGATCAGTGCTACTGCATTACGTTGTTGTGCGCATAGAAGAAGGAGCTACTCTCTAACTGTTTGTTGAAACCGTTGTGAAATGTCTATCGCTGGAATCACCCTTGGAATTGTTGTCTATTGTGTGAGGCCCTGTTGGAAATTTGTTTGAGTACATGTAGAATTTGTTTCATAAGATTCACCTGCGTGGAAGGGATCCATAAATTTTTATGTTCGAAAGAGGAGAAGACTTTTGGTAACCACCTTTAAAGAACCGATTTATTAAGGAGAATCAATGTCATCAAAATGCAAGTGTAGCTCTACAGAATTGCAATCACTTTTGAATGAAATGCAAGTGTAGTTATACAAAATTGCTTCTTTCGGGTGAAGAAAGAATGCCCTAGGGGAAGAAGGGAGGTCATCACTTTGAGAGGAGACTTGGAGATCCAACACCGCAATAATGCAAAGTGGAATCATTGTTGGAAAATTGAGGATTTGTTTAGCAGAATGAATCAATATGTTGATTTTCAGAGATTGAGTACTATTTAAATGCATGTGGCGTCTATAGGAGGACCGACCAATTGCATGCTTAGTAAATCTGGCATATTCGTTGTATATTCAAATTGATGCAAATTGTGTTGGAAATCATAGCTTGTCAGATCCGATGATTAGTGGCTACAAAGATGAGCCATCCACCATGTGGAAGAGACATTTCTATAAAGAAATCACAGTTTTGCACCAATATATGTAAGATTAAGATCAGTATGATTACCCCACTAATGAACTGGTGCATTCAGAGCAAATGGCCATCGAAAATATTTTCCTTGGTGAATCAACATTTGGTATCTCGGTGTGGATCGATATGAAGGAAGAACCACCATAAACAGTCACTTCCCTTCTTTTCTGCTTATATATATATGTATGTGTGGTGTGTTTCAATTTTTTTATGTAAATGTTTATGTAAAATTGGAACTCTTGTATCTTGATATAAGCTGGCAGCCCTGGTTTCAAGAACAATTATTTTATTGCAAGTCAACTTGTATACTTGAATGTTGAGGACATTCTGTATCCAAACTTCTCTTCTAGATACTGATGGATAGCCGAAAGAAGAAATCCGACAGATGAAAGCATGTTCATAGAATGCATCAACAATTGACATCTTTTCTCATGGAAGCCACGGTGAGCCGAGATTGTCAAAATTGTCAATCATACAAGTGCATGAATGATGATCTGAAACATTTATACTTTAAATTAGTGGAAAGGAAAGCTCGAAGAAGAGGAAGAGAAAGAGCGCAATTGAGAAGCATTAGAGTGGGTGTATGCGTTGATGAGGATCATGCGAGATGAAGTGTTGTAACATTTTTTGTTATGTGAAATTTTGTAATGTAGGCATTAACGGGGGGTGTTAGAGATAATGCTTAATTAATGCTACATTCTAGATTTTAGGGATTGGATTGGGTTAGCTGGAGGATGTTGAGAGATTCTCTCAACCTATCCCTCCAAGAGTGGAATAAGTTGGATCTCACAACACTTATTTAAGTGTGATGTATCTTCGTTCATTGTGTGTAATGAAAACTATTTTTGTGTGTGTATTTCATGTCTCTATTCTCTCATGAATTCTAATTATTTATATGGCCAGTTGTTGCAAGAAGAGTGTTGGCTCCACGATGAGCACTTTCTATTGACTAGAAAAATATGTATTGAAACCCAGTTAGAAGAATATGTGATTGACCGGAGACTCCAAAAGAGGAATGTTGACTTGAAGTATATTTCCAAGATGGAGGCAGGTAGACTTAAACATCATAGAGAATATCGACTCGACCGGCTAGGCATTAGAAGTCGACGAGAAATAGCCAATTAAAGTGATGAATTGAGAACTCATCGACCTGGATCACACATAATTATTCTTGGTAACTTATTATTGCATTGAGTCACAAATTCTATAAAAAAAATCTTTCATATATATATGGGGTCGTGAGTGTATATCAATGGAGTCATTTGTACAATGAAGGATAATTTATTGTAGAGTAATTTTTTAGTCGAGCGGAGTGAGTTGAATTGACTTATAGTCAAGTCAAGTTCAAGAAATATATACATATGTTGTCATTTAATTCAGTGATATGAGTTAATATTTAGTGTAAAATCTAAGTAAAAAATGGAAGGGGGTTAAACATGTGTCTTATTTGAAGGAAGGTGACTCCTTCCACCTATGTATGTAACTCAAGCAATGTAGGAGATTTTTTTGTATTTTACTAACAATTAGAGAGTCATAGTTGTGTCGTAGAAGAATTGTCCTTCATGAATATGTAAATTACAAACTTCAAGATCTAAAAACCTAAAGAAGAACAATCATGACTCATAGAAACAATGAAATAATATTGATGAACATTAGAGCAATGAAAATACATACATTGAACACCTAATTGGAATTTTGAGCATTGATGGGAGAAATGTTGTAGCAATTGATTAAGAAGAGAATTCACAGAGAGAATTCATGATGAGAATTAATCATGAAATTTTTTCATCGGTTGAAAGCATTCAAGAAAGAGACATGGGATGATGAGACACACACACAAGATATTAAAAGAAAATATAATGACACGAGAAATACTGAATTCATGGAGCCCCTTGCTATAAAACTTGCAAAATAGTTCCTGAGTTGTGACCTCAGAAGCCAAAAAACATAGAAATGGTAGGTTGATTGAAGAATGATGTTCCACTATAGGTTGTGTAGGGGAAGGATGAGCCAACGATGAGCCACTCACCACTCTTAAGGCACCGGAAAAAAATGTGTAACAATAGGATCAAGAGCACCATTCTTGGGCGGGAGAAAAGCTTTGCAAGACTTACTGACTACACAAACATTTATTAGTTTGAAGACAAAGTCTAAAGAGTAATAGGTCATTAATTATATGCACACTAACAATGTGTAATACATGTAATAAAGTATATTAAAGGATAAACTTATCTAACTAAAGATTCGTTGGAGTGGGTGCAATAGCTCCAACGATATCTCTTATGTATATATACTCATGAAGATGGAATAGAATGGCAGTTGGTTAACCTTCCCACATATACTTCTTGGGTATGTGAATGCTTTATTGATATGATTTATCCAATATAGTCTCTTACTTGAATGTGTGTAATCTAGAAGTTTACAACAATGATCATATATAATATACAAAAGACAATTTTGTAAATAACAAAATAATTTTGACATATTGTCATATCAATATTACTTACCATATAATATTATGAGAAGTAATGTTATTAAAATAAAAATCTATGTATTATTATGAGTAGCTATGGCTAACTATGTTTGACCATGTTTGGTTATAGTTAGCCACTGTTGGCTACATTAACTTTTGTTGACTATGCTTGACTATATTTGACTTTTGTTGAATATGGTTGATAATATTTTACTATGTTTGACTAAAATGGAGAATTCTTGATTATAATTTACTATGGTTGACCAGGTCTAACTATGGTTCAGATTGTTCACATTGTTTACCAATAGCTAATGATGGTTTCCTTTGTTTGGCCTTGGTCAATTATGGTTAACAATCACTGAATATTTCTATCTCTAGTTAATCATGTTTGATCATTTTTTACAGTGGTTGATTATGGATGACATTGGTTGACCACAATTAACTATGGTTGACCATGTTTAGCCATAGTTTACTATGGTTGACTATGTTTGACCATGTTTTACAATGATTTACTATAGTTGGTTATGTTTGATCATAGTTGAAGATGGTGGACTATAGTACGTGATATTTGATCATGGTTGACTATGGATCACCCTCTTTCATTGTTTTTAATGATGTTTGGCAATGGTTTGTTATGTTGGATCATCTTTAACCATGGGTGACCACATTTGATTATTGTTCATAATATTTGGTCATGGTTTACTATAGTTGAAAAATGGTGACTATGGTTATCTATGTTTGAACATGTTAGAAAAAGGTTAACCATGTTTCAGTATGATCAATAATGGTTCTTGATAGATCAGAATTTGACATAGAATTGAACTAATTATTATCATTTTTAATTAAATGTAATTAGAATATTATCAACATTTTATTAATATTTATTTTATATATGGATTATTTTTCCACTATTATGAACATAAACAAAATTAAAATAATAATTTATAAATTAAAATCTCTTATAATCAAAATAGTCCTAATAGTCCTAGAATATCCTTACAACACTCGAAAAAATCACAATTTTATTTTTAAAGAAAGTTGAAGATATTTAATAATTCATTTAGCATTACAAAAATCCCTATAACAATTATGCCCAAGTGTAAAAGCATACAAACTCAAACTTAATTGGTTTTCATTAGAATTAAATTACCTTAAAAATATGTCATAGATTTTTTATTATTTATTCCAAAAATGTTATTTATTTAATAATATGTTTAAAATAATAATAATAATAAACTATTTTTAAAGTGAGGGCCAAGCTAAACATCAAATTGGTGTATGAGACCCTTCTCCCCAACGATTTGACTGGTAAAGTGTATGGAGGTATACATACCCTATGCTCTAAATTTGAAGTTGTGACCTCTTAGGATGAAACACATCTTATTAACCATTTTAATAATTTTAATCTATCTTAAAGAAAAGAAAAACTATTATTTTAATATTTTGTTGAAAATGTAAATTAAAAATTAAAATGGCTTCTCACATATAGCAACCTTGACCCCTCTATATATATGTTAAGAAAAGGCTTTTCATATATACTGTCTCAGTGGGTCTAATGGTTAAGAACATGTGTTTCCTCCTAAAAAGTCACAAGTTCAAATCCAAAGGGGGGTAGGGTATGTATACCTCCTTAGACTTTAGTGAAACAGGTTTCGAGCACAGAAACAAAATTCTAAAAAATCACCAATTAAGTCTTAGTGTTAATCATCATCATATAAAAACTTATAATTTTTTGTTTTCAATTCATAAAAATTATAAATGATCCATTTTTTGAATATATATATATATATATATATATATATATATATATATATATATATTTTATATTCAATTCATAAAAAATTTAAATAAGAATTTTTTGAATGAGAGATTAATAATTTAAAAAAAAAATTAAAGGTTAAAATAAAATAAAATGCACCTTCAATATTAATAGTGCACGTAGTGATCAAATGCAAACTAGTAGAAAAAAATTATAATAAATTTTGTATTATATATAAATAAATAAAATATAGGAAAATGAATTTGAGCGGGGCTGTGCTGTTTTTTGGAGGGTTTTGAGGCCTAGTCGCTTTAGGCTTGTTTTAGGTTTCCATTCGGTAGTATATTTATTTAGGTCTCATAGAAACTTTTAATCCGGTGGATTTGACACCCTTGAAAATTTTCTTCGTGGCGGAATGATAGGAAACGAGTGGGGGTCCCCCAAACGTCTGCACAGGTTTTTTATTTCTGAATCCTTGATCGAAGGGCCATGGACCTTGAAATTGAGGGTTGGATGACGGGGCCTTTCAGATCACTTAGCTATCTTCCAGAAAATGGAATCCAAGGAGCGCAAACCCTGACACCCATGAAATTTAACCATGTCTACTTCGTAAAAGAGGATTACAGGAATCTGGTTTGTTCTGTGTGGACTAACCTTCATAGTGAAGCTTGTTCTTCATTTATGCAAAAATTCCATAAAAAATTGCTTGGAGTAAAAGAAGTCACGAAAAGATATTTGGTGGAATCCTTCCTCTCGTAGGCAATTGGACCGTATCGAGGGTTGGGAATGGAAAGCAAATTAGGGGAAAGAAAATTAGGGTAGGAGAGGACCGGTGGGATGAGTTGATGTTGATTTTAGGCTTTATGATGATATTTTGTCCATATTATATGACCAAGCTATTTTTCGCTTTGGGACATCGGGGCTCAACACCATGGAAGAATTGGTAGGCATGGCTGGTAGTGAGAAGATGAGTTGGTCTTGGTTGTTGAGCATGCTTAGGAATGGAATAGGTTAATAGGAAAGTTATTCTATAACCATATTAAGTTCGTTGAATAGGATGAAGACTCACCTGATTGGTCGAAGAATGATCTATTGGGTGATTACACTGTCAATTTTGTGTTGGAATAATGCTTAGTTTAGAAGACTAGATTGAGTTGGTTGAAGATTTGTAGGAGTTGTTGAGATATTCTCTCAACCTCCATAGCTATGTTTGGGGTAAGTTGAATCTGAGTTCAACTATATATGTACGTATGTATGTGTGCAATATGATAATCTAAGTTTGTGTGAATACTGTGTGCCTCTGCTCTCATGGATTTTAACATGGTATCAGAGCCTGGTCTGGCTTGATTCCCTCACGGGAAGGCCAGGAGAATGTGAGAGTGTTGTGTGTTCATTGTTTACCTGCACGGCTGCCTACGGTGAAAACAAAAGAGGAGGATCTGCTGTTGTTAATGATATCTCTGCCCAAATATACGCTGACTAAATAGTTGAAGAAATCGTTGTGTGCTACATCTCGTGACAGATACATATTTGTTAAATCATTGAGGAGGATCTACAGTGCGAGTGAAGCCATCATTTTGAGATTACGTGGAGGATATCGTTGCCATTGTTCGCTGCAAACGTAGAAGAAAGAGTCACCTCCGAGAGGGTCGAATCATAAAGGAAGGCCATCGTTGTTGTGTTATGTTGTTTAGAACAGTCAGATCTGCAAGCACATGAAATGAAGCTGCCACATAGAGATCTATGTGTCGTTGCCCTGTGTTCTCAACCACAGTCTTCGTCTATCACTGTTGCATCCAACATAAATTGAAGAACCGTTGTTGTGGTAGAAATAATATTGCAAATCCGTTAAGCGTGGCAGAAGTCACCCTTATAATAGAGCCATCAAGCAGCTGGGGAATGAAGTCGCTTCTAATCTGGAAGCCAGTATTCAGCGTGCAGATTTCTAGAGGCATCATCGAATATTTATTTCATGATGGGTTTGCGGTTCTGTGAAATTTGTTATGTATATTTATCTTTATATTGTTTAAGTTGTAAAGTAGAACCAATCATTGAACAGAGTAGCATATGTTATAGCTAGTGGTTCTCGACGTTCTTCGGTGCCAAGAGAACACATCACTGGTTTGAGTATGTGTACGAATCTGTTATATGTTGTAGACTCTTGTTGTACTTCGGTGCTCCAAGATCGACAATTACAGGTTACCTTTAAGTGGTGAGTTTAAAGTTTTGTGTGTAAGTGTCTATGTAAAAATAAGAACTTGTATCTTGATGCAAGCTGGTAGCCCCACTTTCAAGTACAATGTTTTTATTGGAAGTCACCTTGTGTAAAGGAATGTTGAAGACATTCAGTATCCAAACTGTTCTTCTATATACTGAAGGATAGCCGAAAGAAAAAATCCGACAGATGAAGGCAAGTTAATATAATGCATCAATAATTGACACCTTTTATCACGGAAGCCCCGATGAGCCGAGCTGTCAAATTGTCCATTATACAAGTGCAAGAATGATGGTCAAAGGCGTTTTGACTTTAAATGTGTCAGTGGCTAGCTCGAATGTGTGGAAAAGAAAGAGCGGAAGTCGTGTGATTGCAGAGTGAGTTTCAGTGCTGAGGAAGACGAGACAGACAGACGAAAGTTTAAGTATTGTAATTTGTAAAGTAAGCATTAAGGGAGGGTGTTGGAATAATTCTTAGTTTAGAAGACTAGATTGAGTTGGTTGAAGATTTGTAGGAGTTGTTGAGATATTCTCTCAACCTCCATAGCTATGTTTGGGGTAAGTTGAATCTGAGTTCAACTATATATGTACGTATATATGTGTGCAATATGATAATCTAAGTTTGTGTGAATATTGTGTGCCTCTGCTCTCATGGATTTTAACATCTTGGTGATCAAGCACAAGTTGATACCAAGTTCGATGAGTGCTTGTTATGGTCGTGGGATCATGTTTGGAATATGCCTCGAAATTTAAAATAAAAAAATGTTCAATGGAGTAGGTGTACTCTATGTCGATAGGAAGTGGATTTCGTGTTTCACCTCTACATCTCTTACCCTTTTATGGACTAGGTGTGGAGTTGTGTCATCTAGAGTTTAATTCCAAAATTTTCCTGGAACTTTGATAGTCTACATTTTTGTGTACTTTCCTGGAACTTAGATAGTCTACATTTTTGTGTACATGGATGGTTGGTGGATACTATGGCGGAAAGTTATGGTTATCTTCATTGTCACTTTTTTTTATTTCAGAAGGTGGGCTCATCGCAATATCATTCTTTGTATGGAAAACAATATTAGAGTGGTAGTTTCTATATTAATTGAAAAATTCACAAGGGAATTCAAATACGACC
Source organism: Picea engelmannii (assembly GCA_009831015.1). Classification (NCBI taxonomy): domain Eukaryota; kingdom Viridiplantae; phylum Streptophyta; class Pinopsida; order Pinales; family Pinaceae; genus Picea; species Picea engelmannii. The sequence goes on along the minus strand of ML787879.1, from coordinate 85,874 downwards.
CCCAAAAGAAGAAAGCGTGGATTCAGATTATGTCATCTTTGGACTTTGATGTCTCCTATAGATTCTTGGATTGGGCTAGCTACGGTTATCCTCCTTGGTGTTTTTATATATCCATTTGAATCACTTCTTTCATATAGGATGTTTGGTGATTTTATATATCAATTCGAATCACTTCTTTCATATAGGATGTGTTCTAGTCCTGGTTCCAACGAAAAGGCTGAATTTTTAGTTGTACATTCACTATTATTTTTTGCAAAGTCTCATAAGTTAGATTGTTTAGAGATGCTTGGTGACTCCGAAGTAGCCATTGATTCGGAAAATGGGAAAATTAAAGTGGATATAACGCATCTACAATCATTGATGTCCCAAAATCTTTCCCTTATTCAAAATGATGTCCCAAAATCTTTCCCTTATTCAGTATTTTGAATGGTTGTATTTTTCCCACATCTATTAGGAGTTAAATCAAAAGGTGAATCAACTGTCTAAAGAATCTCTGGAGTGTTGTGAAGAGTCCTTTGTTGTACAGTAATTCTGCGATGGGCAAGAGGCTGAAAGTATGGAGTTCCACTTTTGACTGTTATTCTGGTTTTTATTAGTATTTAGATGAGTCTGTCGAGTTTTGTAGGCTTTTTGGAGTTCCACTTTTGACTGTTACTCTGGTTTTTATTAGTATTTAGATGAGTCTGTCGAGTTTTGTAGGCCTTTCCTCAAATCTATTGTAATCTTATATGAATGGTTAGACAATGATATGGTGAATATATTTTGTGTTTATGTTTTGGTTCTTAGTTGATAGGTGGTAGGATGAGGCTTGCTATATTCCTTATAGTCTTCATGAAGTCATTTTAAACCGAACATATCTATATTCGTTTTTGAATATATGTATATATTTCTCCATTCAAAAGAAAATATATATAGAAAAATACATTTTCACAACATCAAATTAAATTGCATCATTTACATCTATACTCTAAATTAAAATTAAATAATATGCACTTTACCATTTTACTAAATGATACCAAAAATATGACATCTTAACACATGGTACAAAATATAATAAATTTAGTGGAATATAACAAAATAATAATATAATAAATGTCATTAGCTAACAATAATGTTTTTAATTCCATTATTAATGTAGGAATTATTTTGGCCATCTTATTATATGAGTAATAACCACCTTTATAGTATCATTTTGTTTCTTATATGATAATAGACATTTTTAATACATATTATACAAAAAAAATTATTATTAATATGTTAAATATAGGTTTACAGGTGTCTTCCTTTGTATTTCAACTTGTAATATTTTAGGAGGAAACACATGTTCTTAACCATTATGCCCACTCAAGATATATCTAAAGGATTTAAATTAATGACAAAGGAGGATTTAAACTTGTAACCTCTTAGGAGGAAACACATGTTCTTAACCAATAGGCCCACTCAGGATATATCTAAAGAATTTCAATTAATGACTAAGTGTTCATTTGATCCAAGTGGATATTGGTGGCCACCTACCTATTCCACTTGGACCCACACCATTGTTTCTTTCAGTTTTTTAGTTTCCTTAATTGTAGCACAATTTACTATTTTTAGCAGTTCTTCGGGTCCTGAACTTCCGGAGCTGTTTTGAGGCCCTAAACGACGTTTTTTGGGCATGAATGCTCCGGTGAATATCAATTCATTTTAGTCTCAATATTCATTGTCAGCAATGTAGTCCTCGGATAGATCTTTCTAACGATGTATCATGTGCGTCAAACGAAGATAGTATGCCAACGTTACGACCCCGAGAAATTGATGTACCAATTTACCCCAACAGGGCCCATATTCTGGCGTTTCATCTCCTGGGGTTAGGTTTTTGGATGTTTAGGGTTTTCCATTGTTACTCAATAATATATAGACCTTTGAGCCTCATTGTAACAGACATCTCAGAGGCCAGTAGCCACCACATCTCTTCTTAGAGATAAGCTACCAACGCCCTAGCTAGTTTATTTCCATTCTATCTGTAAGCATTTTTTACTCATTTGTATTAATGAAATGAAGTCTTATTTCCATTGCATCTCTGCGTTTATGTGTATTTATGTATTTCGTTGTGTTCCTACATAAATCGGGATCAGTGGTATCAGAGAGGTCTGCTCGTTCTCGATCTTTCTTTGCATGTCCCCAACGAGGTCAGGGTATAAGGAGTTGGGGCTCGAACTGGTTGAACCTTTGCAAGATCAGTCTCGCAAACCCCAACGAACACCCATGGGGGAAGAAAAGAAATATGAGGGAGTAGGAGATCCTATCAAAATGTTGCTCAAGGAGGCCCTCGAGAAACAAAGGAATGTGATGATGGACAACTTTGCCCAGATTCTTCAATGGATTCCCACTAGCAGTGCATCGACATCCAATAGCCACTTTGGAGGCGCCACTCATTTTAAGGTACAAGTAAACTTTGACATTCCCATATTTGAGGGCCAAATAGATGCAAATGTCATAGATAGATGGTTAAATCTATTAGAAGGATATTTCTCGGTTCATGAATTTTCCGACCAAGAAAGGATTATTTTCGCACTCCTCAAAGCCACCCCCCATGTCAAGGACTAGTGGGAAACCTACTCGGAGCAACAGGGAGAGTGGGAACCCTCTCTGTTCTCAGCCACACCCACTTGGAATTCTTTCCGAGAGTCCATCAAGGAACAATATTATCTCGTGGGGAGCTATGAGGACAAATACATACAATGGACTATGTTGTGGCAACAAAGGGACCAAGATGTGCATGAGATGACGAATTTGTTTCATACCCTATGCACAAAGTTGGGTATCAAAGATTAAGAGAAACATTTGGTGTTAAAGTACCACAGTTTTCTGCACAGATACATTCAAGAGGAAATGGAGTTCATCGACATCTCCTCACTTGGTGTGGCATACCGATATGCTGCCAAGATTGAGCAGAAGTTCAAACAGAAAAAATGAGACTTTGGGTCTGCGAATCAGAAGCAAGGGAAAGGTACCACCAAAACGTAGAAAAAAGGACCAAGCCAAGGTAGAGAGGCCCAGGATAACCCGCCAAAGTCACAAGCAAAGAACAACACCACGAAGCCAAAAAAGGACACAGGGAAGTGGTGTGAGTTCCATAAGAGCCCCACTCACAACACAAGTGAGTGTCGGACCAAGCAGTCACTGGTAGTCGAGTTGAAGGCCTCTGAATCGGATGCATGCTCCGACTCTGAATCAGAACCTGACAAGGGGAATGACAGGGGGAAGCAGATTATCAATGTGGAGCCCAACAACACCGTTGCCACCACGAAGATCTAGAAGGAGGAACCATAAGATCCATAGGAGGCAGAGTGTCTCTTCCATTCCAAGATGTGGGTAAAGGGTTCTCTGTTGCAGTTCATTGTCGACAGTGGGAGCCAGAAGAACCTCATCTTGGCAGAGGTCGTGAAGCGGCTGGGCTTTCCGACCATAGCACACCCACAACCATACACCATCGGGTGGTTGCACCAAGGACGTACCTCTGCATCAGTCAACAATGTCGCCTTCCCTACAACATCAAGCCCTTCATGGATGAGGTATTATGTGACATTGATCCTCTTGATGTTTCTGATGGATTATTAGGCCAACCATACTTGTGGAAGTGACATGTTGTGTATGAGTCCAGGCCTCGTGTTGTTATTATCACATTGGGCAATAAGATGTACAGGATACCGGAGATAGCACTGCCTACCACCATCTCTTTAGTTACTGCAAAACAATGCAGTAAGCTCATTTCCAAAACCAGGAAATTTGTTTTCCTGATGATCTGCCCAGAGGAAAAGAGGAAGACTATGGCCATGACCTCCAGACAAGGCCCCACTGCACGAAAACAACAGATGGATAGGGTCATGGAGGAGTACGAGGACATCTTCACCTCCCCTGCAGGGGTGCCTCTACATTGCCAGGTCAAGCACCCCATCGATCTGACCCTAGGTGGGCCGTTGCCCAATGGACCCATCTATCAGTGCTCTGTTCTAGAGAATGACGAAATCAAGAGGTATATTCAGGAGTTGTTGCGAAAAGATCACATCCGGTCGATTTCATCACCCTATGGGAGCCCGATTGTGTTGGTGCAGAAGAAGGATGGGACTTGGAGACTTTGCATTGACTATCGATCACTGAACAAGATCATTGTTCGGACTAGGTATCCGATCCCACATATTGATGACCTTCTGGACCAACTCAAGGGGGTGAAATATTTCAGCAAGATCGACTTGAATTCGGGGTATCACCAGGTACCAATCGAACCATCTGATGTGTTGAAGACTGCCTTCAAATTCAAGAAAGGCCTTTTCGAATGGTTGGTCATGCCATTCGGGTTGACGAATGCCCCTGCAACCTTCATGAGGCTAATGGATGACATCCTACGACCATTCACCAACTCATTTGTAGTGGTGTACTTGGATGACATTCTGATCTTCAGCTAGACTTGGGAAGAGCACCTCCACCACATCCAACAGGTCCTCCAAACACTGCGACAACACAAGTTGTGTGTCAATTTGGAGAAATGCACTTTTGGCATGACCCAGGTTTAGTATCTGGGATACATTATTTATGAGTGAGGGGTGCAAGTGGATCCAGAAAAGATCCAAGTCATTTGGTATTAGCCAGCCCTAACCAACCTAACAGAGCTCCACATCTTTTAGGTCTTGCCAATTTCTACCGTAGGTTTGTGTTGGGATTCTCTCATATCACTTGGACCTTGAGTCAAGTCACCAAGTGAGGAGCTAAAGAAATATTCTTTTGGTCTGAATCTCAACAGAAGGTGTTCAGGGAGTTGAAGCATCTCCTCTGCTCTACATCAGTGCTCACATTACCAGACTTGCAACAACCATTTGAGATCGAGACAGATGCCTCTGACTATGCCATTGGGGCAGTTCTTACTCAACATGGGCATCCAGTGACATATCACAGTGAGACACTTTCCGACACAGTCCAGAAGTATCCCACCTATGAAAAAGAAATGTATTCCAATGTGTAGGCTTGTCCGTAATGGAAGCATTACATTTTGGGAAAGGAAATGATCATCCACATAGACCATTGACCCATGTAGTTCATACAGACACAAGGGAAATTGAAGAATGATCACCATCATAAGTGGTCCACATACGTGCAACAATTTCATTTTAACATTAAGTACAATAAAGGTAGCACCAATAACGTTGCAGACTACCTCAGTCGACCACCCATCATGGCGCTAACCACTTGCTCAACTCTTGTGGGCACAAGACTTCCGATTGGCTACTTCTCTACACAAGTGATCCAGAATTTGGCCACACATACAATACACTCTTGGAGGGTAAGCAAGTTCCCAATTTTCACCTCCAATATGCCCTACTTTGTCACCTGGGACACCTTTGTGTTCCTTCAAGCGAGCGTTCCAAGATGATTTGGGAGGCGCACTACAGTCAGTTCATTGGGCATTTCGGGGTCAAGAAAACCATGGAAGTACTGCAAAAGTATTTCTATTGGCCAAACCTTCAACAGGATGTCGGGAAGTGCATCAAGTCCTGCACTGCTTGCGCCATTGCCAAACCAACCATCAAGAAGCAAGGCCTCTATACTCCGCTTCCTACCCCGAGTCAACCTTGGGAATCCATTTCTATGGATTACATGTTGGGCCTTCCTTCTACTAAGCATGGAAATGACTATGTTTTTGTGGTCATCGACCGATTCTTGAAGATGTCCATTATGATGGCCTGAAAAAAGAATATCACAGCAGAAGCCACTGCTAAACTCTTCTTTGAACGAGTGTGGTTACACTTTGGGATCCCATAGTCTATAATCTTAGATCGGGATAGCAGTTTCCTCAGTACATTTTGGTCTAGCCTCTGGTCGATGCTGGACACCAAGATGACCAAGTCCACAGCTTTCAATCCGCAAACTGATGGCCAGACAAAGGTCGTCAACTGGATGATTGTACACATTCTGTGCATGTATAACTCAAAGCATCCACACACATGGGATGAGAGCCTCCCCTATGTACAACACAGCTACAACTTGGCTCTCCATAGCTCAACCAACCATAGCCCCTTTCAAGTGGGCTTGGGATTCCAGCCACTATGTCCCATTGAGATAGCCATGCCATTTGCAGCTACTCAGGTATATTCAGACCATGTCCATTCTAAGGCTAACAAGGAAAACAGCTTCATTGAGCACATTTCGCACATCTTCCAACAAGTTCATGAAATCTTGGACAGAGCCAATGCTAAGTACAAGCAATGACATGATCAACATCGGGTGCCACACAACTTCCAGGTGGGAGACAAAATGTGGCTACATTTGCAAAAGGAGCACCTCGCTGGACCCTACCGCAAGATTCGCCCACTCCAATATGGGCCATACACCATCACCAAGGCTGTAGGGGACAATGCCTTTGAGCTCGATATTCCACCATTCCTTGGTCTGCACCCAGTGTTCAATGCGGAATGCCTTTGGCCCTACTTTCCACCTCTACTAGACACATCCGACATGGCAGAACATCTCACACCAACAAAGTTAAACCCAAATTGCATGGAACAAGCCACAACCGATCAAATTATGGACACATAGATCAAGAACACCCACCAACATAGGATATAGCTATTCGAGTTGTCAAAGCAGGCCAACTCCTTCACCAAGGCAACTGGCTCACCAAGGACCAAGTTCAATAGAAGTTTCCTCATTTAATGGAGGAACTCAACGCAATGGGGACCATTACTTCCTAAGGGGGGAGGACTGATCCAGGTGGATATTTGTGGCCACCTGCCTATTCCACTCGGACCCACACCATTGTTTCTTTCAGTTTTTTAGTTTCCTTAATTGTAGCACAATTTACTATTTTTAGCAATTCTTCGGGTCCTGAACTTCCAGAGTTGTTTTGAGGCCCTAAACAATGTTTTTTGGGCATGAATGCTCCGACGAATATCAATTCGTTCTGGACTTGATATTCGCTGTTAGCAATGTAGTCCTCAGATATATATTTCTAACGATGTATCATGTGCATCAAATGGAGATAGTATGCCAAAGTTACGACCCCGGGAAATTGATGTACCAATTTACCCCAACGGGGCCCATATTCTGGCGTTTCATCTGCTAGGGTTAGGTTTTTGGATGTTTAGTTTTTTCCATTGTTTCTCAGTAATATATAGACCTTTGAGCCTCATTGTAACAAGAAGTTCAGAGGCCAGTAGCCACCACATCTCTTCTCAGAGATAAGCTACCAACGCCCTAGCTAGTTTATTTCCATTCTGTCTGTAAGCATTTTTCAGACATTTGTTATTAATGGAATGAAGTCTTATTTCCGTTGCATCTCTGCGTTTATGTGTATTTATGTATTTCATTGTGTTCCTACATAAATCGGGATCATCATTACCAAATATAGTTATATTACATATAATAATAATATGAACAATTTCGTATTAAGAGCATGTGGGCCTAATGGTTAAGAACATGTGTTTCTTCCTTGGAAGTCACATGATGTATATTTCATTGTGTATAATTGTTGGGATGCCTCTTAGGGAATTGTAATTGTCATCACACATTATATATTAGCATAGGAATGTATAATAGATATAATAAAGTATGTTAAAGGATAAACTCATCTAAGTAGTGATTAGTTGAAGCGGGCGCAACCGCTCCAATCATCTCTCCTATATATATATATATATATATATACTCATGAAGATGAAATAAAAAGGTTGTTGGTTAAACTTCCCACTTATACTTATTGGGTATGTGATTGTGTTATTGATATGGTTTCTCCAATATAGTATCTTCGTTGAATGACTTTAATATAGAAGATTATAACACTCACATTGTTTCCTCCTTCATTCGACTCAGTGACAACAACAATAAATGGGGGGTGGATCGAACCTACAAAAGAAGCAATAGATGAAGAATTTTCAGTCTGAAAGATGTCCTCATGTGATTTATATTGAAGATGTTCACAAAATGTTGATGTTGTGTGAAGTTTTTTCATTTTCCGATTGACCACTCGTAAATATCACTTGATGCTTGATGGATGCTCGTGGATGTTGAAGTTTCTCGAGGAAAGAATATGTTAATATCCCTTTGGTGTTGATTCTTGATGGATGTTGAAGTTTTGAGGAAAGAAGATGACAATATCCCTTTGGTGACTTGCTATTAAAGATGCTTCTAGAAGAATACTTATAATACATCATTTGAACTGAAGAAAAAAGGATGAAGAGATTAAGTTATAAAATATAACGATGTTGGTTAATGATATTCTTGAAAGAAATCGTAGAAATTTAATGAAATTATGTAAGTCGTTTTTATTAATACAATTCACTGTTATTGTTATTTATGAGAAGACTCTTAGTCTTGTTGTCCGGAAGTGGTCGAATAGGTCGACTAGTGGACCTAATCAGCTACCATTTTGAATCATTGTCATCATCTGGATTATGCTACGATTTTGAATTATTGTCAATTCTTCATCTCTATTATGTTGAGAAAGAAAAGAGACAAAAAAAACATATGGTAGAGAACACAAAAATACAGTAAAACCCAACTTTTATTAATGAATAAGATAGAAAAACATTGTAGAACACAAAATGAAAGAATGAGGTAGTCTATCTCTGAAGAGAAAGATATGTTGGCTATGATTCATTTTCCACAAGCTTTACATCACGCTCCATTGCATTCTTAAAGGTCCTACTTCACCTCAATTATATATGAGAGAGTGAGAGGAGAACAATTCCCATGATGCATATGCAATAAATTAGTCTAAGTTTATAAAATTCCACAGTCATGTCAAATACTAGGACTTCCAAGGTGGTCACCCATCCTAATATTACTCTATCCCAAGTGTGCTTAATTGTGGAGTTATAATGGGATTCAGTGCATAAACGCTATGTTATAAGAATGTACATAAGACCACTAGGAAATCATTACATAATGTCTGTAGTTAACAAATGAAGATGGAATTACATTATATTCCCCATCAAAAGGGTGAATATCATGGTTTATCAAAACCATATGCTTCAAATTTTGATTGAGTGAAAAAGGTGGATGGCCATTGAGATCCACCTAGATGATTCCTACCTCCTTAGGAAGAAATTGTGCCCATTGCATCAAGTTATTTTGAGAGATGGAAAAGCTTATGTTGAATCTAAACCTTGATGATTCACTTGCCTTGTTGAAGTAGATGTCATGCTTGTACTTTTCCTATGAAAGGATGTCATGAGCCTGTTGGAGGTGTTGGATCCATTCAATAGATTTGGATTCATGATCGACCTTGGAATGAGTGTGGAAGGACTCTTTCAATGAAGATGCAACAAGAAGAGCTATATCAATATTTGGGTCTAATGGTTGGAACCCCAAGAACACTTGAAAAGGGTCGTCTTGAATACAACTGTGTTGAACGTATAGAAGAGTCTCATTATCTTAGTGCTCCTCTACAATATTGTTGACCTAGTTATCCTAGATAGAGATTTCTTGGGTTGAGGATGTAGTGGTTGCAATAAGCTTTTGTTCACCTTCTGACTAGATCTTGAAGAGGGAAATATTTTTGGTCTCATACATTACTTTGTGATATTGTTTTTGTAAGATCGATGAAGTGGTAGTAGTTGGAGCTACCTCTGGTACCTTGTAGATCTGACCTATTGGAATAAAAATGACATTGTGGGGCTGAGAATCATAGATAGCATGAAATTTCCACATATACGGATGTCCTAAAACAACATCACATAATTCAAGTGGGGAAACATCACATAGTACATAATCCTTGAAGTTCTTGATTCCATAGGACAAAAGACACTATTGGTCGACACATGTATCTCATCCTGGGCTCAACCATCCGATGGGGTATGGTTGGGGGTGTGGCATCATTGGAAACCTCAATATATTGACAATATCAAATGATATCAGGTTCTTCTCACTCCCACTATCAATAATGAAATGTAGTGGGTTCCCCTTTACCCACATCTATGAGTGGATGAGGAGCTCCCACTCCTCAAGCTCATCTAGTTCTTATAGTTGTATTTTTGTTGTTGCGATGGTAGTAGTGGGTTCTACATCGATGATTTGTTTCCCATAATATTTCTTTGAATTAGAGTCCAATTCAGGTTCCCATTCTTTTTCTTTGAGGTCGAACACCAATGACAGTTTCGAACAACGTTCATTGGTTTTGTGTGAGGGGTTGTTGTGGAACTCACACCACTTTCTTCTGTCTTTCTTAGACTTCCCATCACTGTTATTTATCTACATCTTGTACTGGCTCCCATGAGGTTGAAATTCCTTTCTCTGTACTTTGTTCTGTGATTTATGCTTACCTTTTCCATGATTATGTTGTGCTATATTTTCAACCTGGAAATCCTTCTTACTCTACTTCTTGAGTTTATACTCAATTTTGATTGCATATCGATAAGCACCTCTGAGTGAGGATATGTCCAATAAATCCATCTCTTCTTGGATGTATCTATGTATACCATTACTATAATTCATAACCAGGTGTCGCTTGGATTCTTTGATACCCGAATTTTAGAAAAATTTATGAAAAATGTTAGTATACTATGCTACCGTCTGATGTATTTTCGGATGCATATTCTTCCATATCATGTATTGGTCATCATAGTTTTTGACAGGGTATAACTCCTCCTTTATTGCATCTATAAAGGCCTCCCAAGTGGGTTCTCTACTTAATGGTGCAGATTCATCCATGGTGTACCTATCCCAGTAACCTTCCCACCAAGCTCTGACATGAGGAAGGGATTTAAGGAGCACAAAGGTGATATTTTCCTTTTCACATAAATTTTCAGCGAAGTAATAACCTTCTATCATATTCAACCATTTTTCTAGAGCATCTGCATCTATCTTCCCTTGAAATAAGGAGATATAAAAATTGACTTGTACCTTGAAGGGTGTCACACCTATGATTTAATGGTTGTTTGTCAAATATGCCTCGCTTGTCACCATCGCTAGTCTTCAAATTATCTAAGAAATTTTTTCCATTATCTCATTCCTCTATCACATGATGGCTTCCCCGAGCAACGTCTTGAAAGGATCTCTTTCTCTTTCATCTTTCTTTTCTTATGCCAATGGATATATCTTGTCTAGCTAGAGAGGTTTTCCTAAAGAGAAACTATATTGAGATCCAAACATCTATACCCTAACCTCATTAATGACCTACTCTGATACACTGATAAATGACAAGGAGTAGATTTCTCGGATACCACTGATGTGGATTATGCTAAGAATGAAATGGGAAAAAAATAAAAATATAGCAGAGAAAACTAAAATACGATGAAACCCAAATTTTATTAATGAATAAGATAGAAAAACATTGTGGAACAGAAACTATCAGAATGGGGTAGCTTATCTCTAAAAAATAAAGGGATGTTGGAACTACTTCATTCACAACAATATTTACATCACACTCCATTTCATGTTTAAAGGGCCTCCTTCACCTCAACTAAATATGAGAGAGTGAGAGGAGAACAATTCCTATGATGCATTTGGGATAAACTAGTCTAAGTTTATAAAATAACATAGGAATGCAAAATACTAGGACTTCCCATGTGGTCACCCATCCCAATACTACTCTAGCCCGAGCATGCTTAATTGCATATCTCTAATTGGATGCGATGTGTTAATTCTATGCTATAAGCATGTACATAAAACCACTAGGAAATTATTGCATGATGTCTATAATTAACCAATGAAGATGGCATTATATTCCATTCCCCATCAAAAGGGTGAATATCATGGTTTATCAAAATGATATGCTTGAAATGTTGATTCAATGGAAATGATGGATGGCCACTGAGATCCACCTAGATCAACTCCAGAGATGTTCCTCATCTTAGTATTAGTTGACGTTGTTGATGATAATCAATCAGAGCTATAGGTAGATTTCTTTCATCTACAAAGGGTGACTCTCTTGAAATATCTTGCGAAAGACAATGATTCATCTCAAGGATCTCTCCATATTCTCTTGATCAAAGAAGATGATGTATTCACACAGATAATGAGTTGATCCCTATTTTTTGAATCATTTCTCTTGAAGAAACAATGATTCACATCCACTACTAGAGTTCACGATCCAAGGAGGTGAACTGTAGATATCTTGAAGGAGAAACAAAACTATTGAAAAGAGAGTAGGAGATTGAAGGTCGAGTCGACCTACATGGAAGTGAAGCCATGCGATTGAATGAACAAGAAAGAAGTCAACCTGTTCTACTAGGATTCTTATCATGAATTGATGACCAATTCGATGATGGTGATGGAAATAAACAAAATGCATAAAAGATATGATTTGACCCTCTCACTACTACTAGACTATATCAAAGTTGGAAAAACAAGATAATTGACCACAACGAAATTGATCTAGTGAAAAAATCAATTGGGAATGAAGTTACAACAAGAATATATCATATAAATATGGAAATCATGATGAAATTAGGGTCATCATCGATAGGGGACTCTGAGGTAATGGCACAAGTTCAGACGCAGTTAGCTTCATTAACAATTTAGTTGGATGCGCTTAGCAAGGGAACGAAAAATGAGAAGAAATTTGGTGTACCAAGTGCCAGAAGAAGGGCCACCATAAGGAAGAATGCCAAACATTTGTGCAGTACTTGGAAGTGGGACCATCGAATGCACTACTCGGGGGAGGATATTTGTTAAGCCCTAATATTGGCTCATTACCCCTTAATTGGGGCATATTATATTAGTAATGTTATTTTATTTATGTCAGCTTTAGGCCATTAGTTGTAATTATACCTCCTAGTCTCCTATATATACCAAGGAGACATTTTC
>ML787879.1:35912-68549 GCA_009831015.1 Picea engelmannii | reverse complement strand
TTTTGAATCATCTTGTACTTGAACATTTAAGTGGGGTAAAAGGAGGTTGCCCCCTCAAAGAGGCTTATTATCTGAAATTATCTCTTTTTCAAGGCGTTGAGTACTTTTCCTGAGGTTTTTCTATGCTATATTGATGTTTGGTTATTAACAATATTGCGATATCTATAAGAAATGGGGACATCATCCCACTAAGTGTACATTACTCTAGAAATATTAGAGTATTCCAAAGAACTTGTTTTGCAATTTTTTCAAATCACTAGGACATGAAGAAAATGATTGTCGTGCATTAGACCTACTAAGGGAGCACACATAGGATATATACATGATACAAGAAGAGAGTATCGATGCAGATTAGAGTGGTGCACATTATAACACTCAGAGAGGTTTTAATCAAGGGAACAAATAAAATTTTTGTAGAGGATGAGGAAGGGGGAATTTTGGTTGAGGAGGACGAGGACAGATTATTTGTTATAATTGTAATCAACTAGGACACTTGGACCGATATTGATAGAACCCATGCACCATGTGCACATATTGTAGATAACTGGATCATGCAACAGAGGACTGTCCCCAACTAGCTACAAAATGGTGAGATAGAGGCAATACAATGTAGAATCCACATCAGAATCAGAATGTGCAAATGATATCACATGAAAAATGCAGTTAAGGACGAAAAATCAAAGTCATTACATGTGGAGGAGATTTCATAGGTGTTGATATGGAAACTCAAGGAAATAAAATGGAGCAGTGGGTAATGAAGTTAGCATGGCCTATGCCAAGATTCAACCTACAACAAGAAAAATAGACATATTAGAGCCCATGAAAGGAAATATTTGAACCACATGGGGAAGCATCCACATCATCTCTACCTCATCTAGAAGACCCACTGGTACCTTGAAAGTCAATTGTGAAAGTAAGTACACTAACTGAATTCTTAAAAAGTTTTTTAGAAATGATGAGAGATAGAATAGTTCTTAGTATATTATACAACATGATTTATCATTATGCAAAAGGAAAAACACCCCTGTCACACAGCGAATGGTAAACTAAGTACTATGGAAGAAGAAAACCAATGGGGAATTCAATTTTAATGTGCATATTGGGGAATATGATGTGGATAGTGTTATTCTATACATAGGATTGGATGTGAATGTACTACCTAAGAAGAAATTGAAGATGGTGGGTGAACCAAAATTAATATGGTCCCCTATCTAGTTAAGGCTCAAAAATAAAGATAATATAGTCCTGATCAGTTGAGTAATGGGTGTACATGTAAACATAGATGGGGTCTGTAGCATGGCATATTTTGAAGTGATTGATATCATAGATGATAGTCAACAATATCCATATTTAATGAGACTATAATTGGTGGTTGATAATTGGGAAATTATTAACTTGAGGAGGAGGGAGATGATCTTCGAGGTCAAGGATATAAAGGTTACGAGACCGTTGGACCCATCAGAAGGGAAGCGATATACATAGTTATTAAGATAAAATGACATGGAACATTTATATAATATTACTGCGTGAATGGAGGATTATGTCAAGCCAACAATGGATGGTGCACTCAGTTGGAGAAGTTTCAGTTCATGTGCATCAGATTCAAAAGATGGTCTAGAGAATTGGCAACAAAGGATGCATGAAGTATCAAATAGAAGATGTTCAAGTATAAACTAATCTTTGCATTGGATTGGAATATAACTATATGACCCATCCAGGAATGATGGACTAACTAAGATTACTTTTTTTATAAAAGAATTTTAATTACGTGTACCTGAAGAATAGAGGTTGTTAGCACTATATGTCATCTTAAAAGAAACTCCATCTACATGGTGGGTCATGCACATAAAGACTATTGGGTACAGTGCAATAGAATCATGCAGATATGCACTGGAATTGAAGCAGAAGTAAATTCATAGAAATACATAGGAGAAAGTGAGCCGACAGATCATGTGGAAAAATGTAGGGATTTATGGTGCTTAGTACCAGAAAAAAAATGGACACAACGATTCATACACACGTTGGATACAATATCAAGGAACTGATATTTATAATTGGATATGTACAGAGAGAAAACAACATGGGAAGGATTGGTACAAATATTCAAAGTCACATTCATATTTGAACATGAATGTCCCTCCATACAGGTAGCCCTATAGGCCATCCGAGAAAAGATCTTCTTGAAGGTAGAATCAGTGGAAGAAGGAACCTTAGGAAATGCATACAAATCCAAATTAACAGACCATAAGCTATTGGAATTATATAGTGTCACGGAGAAGGAATACGATGAAGGGGATACCATGAATATCTATGCACTAGAGACAAAATACACATGCACATTTGAAGGGCTATATTTGGTTTCTGCCACATATACACAACAAATAAAGACAAATCAAATCAACATTAGGACAACAAAGAACCCTAAGTTTGTTCATTTAGGAGGCTATTGGCCCAATGAGACAATTGAGAAGGTGGCATACTTATTATGACAATATAAGAAATTACTTCCAACTACATTCTCAAAGATGAAAGGGATAGAAAGAGACTTATGGGAGGTGAAGATTCCACTAAAACATGGAACTAAGATAATATGATAGAGAGGGTACAAGTTGAACCATGGGTATGAGGATAAGGTTAAGGTTGAACTAGATAGAATGCTCAACACTGGAATCATTGAACCAGTTAAGCAATATGAATGGATTATTTGTATGGTGGTGTAGGAAAAAAAGACTAGAGGGATTAGAATCTGCGTTGACTTAAGGAAATTTAATGACGCATGATTACATGACCCACTCCCAACACCATTCATTGATGAAGTACTGGAGAGTGTAGGAGGTAAAAAAGGATATTCATTTAGTGATGTATTATTTTGGTACCATCAGATAAAAATCGTGCAGGAGGATAGACATAAAATCACATTTGTGATAGAATGGGGCAGTTATTATTACATAGTGATTCCATTTGGATTAAATAATGCCCCTGTAGTTTTTACTAGAGTGGTCTTGGTCACATTCAAAGAGTTAATTAATAATTTTTTGGAAGTTTACTTAGATGATTGGACGATACTTAGTCTGATACAGGTTTATATTGAATTTCTTATGCTCATGTTAGATCGATGCAGATAGTGTCATATTTCACTGAAATTAAAGAAATGCATCTTTCTTTCACCATTAATAATTCTACTAGGACATATAGTATGCAAGAAAGGCCTATTGGTTGATTGATCTAGACTATTTTCAGAACAAAATGAAATCATAGATATTACAATAAAATACACATAAAAAAATGCTAGAAACAAATAAATACAACAATACGTGATTTCTATTAATGAAAGAAATGTACAAATATTGTAAAAATACATAGTGCAAGACTCACTAAAATGGTGGCAGATTTATATATGAGAAGATATGTGATGTCTACACTCATTCACATAACGATGAGTATAATGAGCCTCTTAAGGCATTTGTTTGATAAACATGAATGCCAAAACCCTAGACATCCAAAAACCTATCCCTAAGAGATGAACTGCCAAAAGTAATGTTAGCCCTGTTGGGTTAAGTTAGTACATCAGCTCCCCTGGGTCGTAAATTTTGCATACAATCTCTTTTTTAGGTGTGTAATAGCCTGTTAGAAAGGTATTTTTGAAAAATATGCATTGTGTCATCAAAATCTTACTCCTTCGACAATTTGACGAAAAAAATCTAGTAAAACATTGTTTAAGCCCCCAAAATGGCCCTAGATGTACAAAAAGATGTACTGACATGAAAAATTCCAAAATAAGATATTTGGAATAGGTGTATAGCCACCGTTATCCTCCTGGATTTTGTATAGGTCTTTAGGATAACCTCAAAAGTGTAGAACCCACAGTTACAAAGAAATTTCGCCATTATAGAGAAACATGTTGAACTAAAAACTGTAAAGATGAGCCAGTTGGAATTTGGAATAGGTGGGTGGCCACCAATATCCACCTTGATCAATCCTCCCCTCTTAGGAAGAAATGGTCTCCATTGCATTGATTTCCTGGGGAAGAGGGGAAAGAATTTTCTGAATCTAAATCTTGGTGAGCTGCATGCCTTGTTGGAGAAGTTGTGTTGCTTGGTTTGTGGAAGGCTTTCACAAACCTATTTTTGGGGGGGTTTAATATGTTCCACCAAACTTTTGTCTCTAGTATTGATGGAGAATTGTGTAGGAACCATTACAGGTGAGAAAATAATATCTTATTTCTCTTCTACAATCTACTTTTGCTTAACAAAATGTGTTGAGGGTGCAGTGGTTGTAGTGGAATTATGTGCATCCTTTCAAAAGACCGTGAAGAAGATGATTTTGGTGGAACATTATAAGGAACTACGTTTGGTATCCTATAGAGCTGATCACCTAGAGTAATAATGACACTACGGGGTCAAGGCTCATAAAAAACATGATGTTTCCACATATATGGTTGGCCCAAAACAACATCACATACATCAAGAGAGGAAACATTACACACTCCCTCATCCTTGAAGGGTTGGATTTCATAATACATGCGACACTGTTGGTTGACATGAAGATCACATCCCTAGTCAAGCCACCCAATGTTGTATGGTTGTAGCTGTGTTGTTGTAAAAAACTCAAAGTGTTTGATCACCTCAATTGAGAAGATGTTCTTCTGGCTGCCACTATCAACAATGAAATGCAACGAGTTCCATTTCACCCACATCTGTGAGTGGAAGAGGCACTCCCCCTCTTCAGGATATACTCATTCTTCTAGTTGATTTGGTGTGGTTACGATAGTAGCTATGGGCTTTGCGTCAATGATTTGTCTATTTTCAATATTTTCTAGATTGAATTTTGAATCAGGGTTTGGTTCCTTATATTTGACCTCAACCACCAATGATTTTTTCAACTGAAATTCATCGATGTTATGCCAAGGGATTTTGTCGAATTCACACCACTTCCTTGTGTCATTCTTTATCTTTCCTTTACTGTTCTTTTCCCATGTATTAGACTAGTTGTAACGAGGTTTTTGGTTAGGTCCATATTTACCATGCTTTGGTTGTTGCATATTTGTAGACCCAAAATCCCATTTTTTATGGTGCCTAAATTTTGACTCAATTTTGAAATCATATTGATAGGTAGCTCCTAATTGTGAGATGTTTAGGAAATCCATTTCAGTTTGGATGTACCTATGTACAACCCCATGGTGTTTCATAACTAGATGTCACTCAAAGTCTTTGATACCCAACTTGGTGCAGAAGGTATGGAAAGTATTTGTGAACTCTGATATTGTTTGTCTCTTCTCTTGCCGCCGTGTGTGTAAGTTTTAAACCTTCGAAGTAAAGCAATGCATATATATTCTTAAGAAAAACATAAATTAATCAATGGCTCATTCACATAGTACACAAAGATTTATGCCAGAAACCCTCAATCGGGAAAACCTTTCTTATATTCCTTATGTCGAATTTCACCCTTCACTATACAATATATACAATTTTTTTAGGTATTCCATAGATACCAAAACCCTAATCCCTAAAACCAGGATTATTTTTAGTAAACTTCTAAAAATAGAAAAATCCACTAAAAATAGGAAAAACTGCCCCAAAAAAAAAATTGGGGCGTTGCCCCGAACACTATGCGTAAATAGCGAGGGGCCATACTTCCCCCCCCTAGGAAAGTGCCTGGCACCCACGAAATAAACATAGCACTAGTATGAGGGATCTTCAGATGTAGTTGTCATATCTGACGCACTCACACACACACATGCAAAGAATATAACACATACCCAACATTCTCCCACTTGTTGTTTTCTTTGCATCT
Organism: Picea engelmannii; assembly: GCA_009831015.1. Lineage (NCBI taxonomy): Eukaryota > Viridiplantae > Streptophyta > Pinopsida > Pinales > Pinaceae > Picea > Picea engelmannii. The sequence continues at coordinate 62,756 of ML787879.1, read as the reverse complement.
GGGGGTCCAGGGGATTATATAGTCAACAATCCAAGGTAGCAATGCCCATTTTTACTCTACACCATGATAACTTTTCTATGCTCATAGACTTTGTCAGTGAATCTGCAACATTCTTCAAAGTGCCAACCTTTTCCATCAACACCTTCTTTTCCTCAACCATGTCTCTCACAAAGTCATATTGTACATCAATATGCTTTGTCTTTGAATGGTAAGTTGGGTTCTTTTCCAAGAATATTTCACTATGGTTGTCACAATCTAATCTCATCTCTTGTTGTACCAATCCAATACATGAACATAATAATTGTAACCATACTGCTTCCTTGCTTGCATGAGTGGCTGCCATGTATTAAGCTTATGTAGTTGAGAGTGCCACTAAAGCCTATCTTTTTCTCATCCAATTGATTGCTCCTCCAAATAGGTTAAACACATACCCACTTGTATATCTTCTTTGATCCATATATCTAGCCCAGTCTACATCAACAAAGCCATGTATGTCCAACACTCTGTCCAATCCTGGTCTTCCTTGGTAGCACAATCCATAATCGGTAGTGCCACGAAGATACCTGAAGACCCTCTTTACTGTTGTCCAATGCTCCTTCCCTGTTTTTGACATATACCTTCTCAAAACTCCCACTGCATGTGCAATGTCTAGTCTTGTACAGATCATTGCATACATCAAACTACCAACTGCACTAGCATATGAAACATGGGACATGTCCTCTTATTCTTCCTGTGTCTTGGGACACTGATCTGCAGATAACTTTACACCTATAGGAATAGGAACCTTGACCGGTTTACTTCCATGCATATTAAATCTCTACAATATCGTCGCAACATATTTTCTTTGATTCAAGCAGAGTTTCTTGTTTGCACGATCTCTTTTAATCTCCATTCCCAGAATGAATTTAGCAACACTAAGATCCTTCATGTCAAATTTGGAGGATAGTTGCGATTTCACCTCCTTGATAACATCCATGTTATTTCCTACCAACAACATGTCATCAACATACAACACTACATAAATGAAGTGATTACCAACCTTATTGGAATATACACAATGATCATCCCTGCTTCTTACAAATCTCAATCCAAGGATGTATGTGTCAAATGTTTGGTACCAAATCCTAGGTGATTTCTTCAGACCATATAGTGACTTATTTATCTTACAGATCATATCTTCCTTTCCCTTCACTACAAATCCTTCTGGCTGCTTCATGTAGATTTCTTCTTCCAGATCCCCATGTAGGAATACTATCTTCACATCCATATATTCCACTTCAAGATCAAAAGCAACATCAATAGATAAAAGAAATGTAATAGAAGTTAAGTTAGCAACATGAGAAAAAATATCACCAAAGTCAATTCCCTCTACCCGGGAATAACCTTTTACTACTAACCGAGCTTTGTATTTCTCCACTTTACCTTGTGCATTCAAATTCTTCTTAAACAACCATTTGCTACCAATAGATTTTATTTGAGATGGCAACTCCACTATATCACATGCCTCATGCTTATCCAAGGCATCCATTTCTTCAACCATGGCCTCCTTCCAGAGTTTACTATCCTATGAATTCATTGTTTCCTTGACATTTTTGGGATCATCACCAGTAATAGATAAAGAAAAATTGGAATGAAAATCAGGTGGACTATACCTTTATGGTTTCCTTATATCTCTCATTGATCTCCTCAATACTGGGTTATGAGGTTCTTCTTCTTCTTCTTCCTCTTCTTCTTTTGCTTCCTCTTCTTTAGATGATTCATATTTTGCATCATCCAACTCAAGCTCTATTTTCTCAGGTTCGTCTTATGTTGGTAAGAATTCTTGCATGGACACATCTTTTACCTCTCTGAAAACAACATCTTGACTGTAAACAATTTTCTTCGTTTCTAGGTTCCAAATATTATAACCTTTCACACCATCTTTATAACCAATAAAGATACACTTTTCATCCTTTTTATTCAACTTACTTCTATTTTCCTTTGGCACATGTACATAATCATCAAAAAAAAAGACTCTAAGATGTTGAAGAGAGGGTTTCTATCCAAACCATACCTCATGTGGAGTTTTATCATCCAATGATGATGAAGGTGATTGATTGACTAGGTAACATGTTGTACCCACTACCTCTGTCCAAAGTTCTTGTCCTGATCTAACACTGCTAAGCATGCTCCTTAATTTTTCCATCAGTATCCTATTCATCCTTTCTGCAACTCCATTCTGTTGAGGACTGTATGGAGTATTCTTTTTCCTTGCTATACCATACTTCTTATAGAATTCTTTGAATTCATTTCCACATAATTCTCCACCATTATCTGTTCTCAATACCTTTATTTTCTTCTCTGTCTGATTTTCTACCAGAGCCTTAAACTCTTTAAATTTATCAAATACCTCAGATTTATTTCTAAGAAAATAAATCTATGTGTTCCTTGAAAATTCATCTATGAATGAAACATAATACATAGATTTATCTAGGGACGGAACATGAACAGGTCCAAACACATCACTGTGTATCAACTCTAAGATCCATTTTTCTCTTGTAGAACCATATGGGAACCTTACTTGATTATGTTTACCATATATGCAATGTTCATAGAAATCAAAATCTAGAGTGAAATTAGACATACCTTCAACCATACCTTTACCGTGTAGTGTTTGAAGGCCCTTTTCTCCAATATGTCCCAGTCTTTGATGCCATGGCATGGTCTTATTTCCAAGGAAAATATTGGTCTTCTCTTCTTTATTTCTCTGTTCAGGGACAACATAACTATTACACTCATTAGTATAAGTGCTTCGCAACAACTTGTACAGAGTTCCACATCAAACTCCCCTCATCAACACCATTGATCCTCGTACCATCTTGCAAGTGTTGTTTCCAAATATAGTATCCACTCCTGCATCATCCATATTGCTTACAGATATTAGACTCCTGGCTAGTTTTGGAATGTGCAGAACCCCATGAAGTTATCTAATCCTTCCATCTTTTAGAAGCAACTTAACCCTTCCACATCCTAATATTTTTGTTGTTGATTCATCTCCTAGGATTACATCACCACCATCATATTTTTCATATTCAGAGAACCACTCCCTGTGAGGATTCATATGGTATGACGCACCTAAGTTGATCAACCACACAACACAGTATGCATGTGTACTTGTAGATTCCAGGTAAACATCACCTCCTTCTTCAGTGGAGGTTTTTGACTCTGTGGAAGAGGTACTATCAGATCCCTTTGGTTTTTCAACCTTCTTAGACTTGCAATCTTTCTTATAATGCCCTGTTTTACCACACTTCCAACATTTCCTCAAATATTTTCCTGGAGACTTAGATATACCTATAGATTTAGATCTTCACCTCAACGGATTACTAGGGTTCATGTCTTGGGTATGACCTCTTACAAATAAAGCATCTTTGTTGTGACTATCCATGATTTTCCGCCTCATCTCTTCAGATAAAAAGGATAAAACTACATCCTCATACTTCAATGTAGATTGAGTGGTACTACCAATTGCTACAACTAGAATATCCCAATAGTCTTGAAAAGAACATAACAAGGTAATACAAATATATTCTTCTGCAATCGTAATATTAATAGAGACAAGTTGACTTACCAGAGTATTAAAGGAATTTAGATGTTCTGTCACAGATTCTCCATCTTCCATCCTAATATGATACAAATTCTTTCGAATAAACAACCTGTTTACCAAGAACTTTGATTGATACAAATTCCCCAACTTATCCCATAGTTCCTTGGCTGTAGATTCTCCCAAGACATTCAACAAAACTGAATATGCCATGCAGAGTCGAATAATACTCCTTGCTCTTGTGTCCAACTTCTCCCAATCTTCCTTCGACATACTAGTAGGTGGTGTACTGGTAGGTTGTGTACCAGTATCCTTTGTGCTAGTAGATGGTGTACTAGTAGGTTGTGTACCAGGATCCACACCGATCCATTGTTCTTTGTCTACAAGAAGGTCCTCCATCTTCAGCTTCCATAGCTCAAAGTTTTTACCATTGAACTTCTCTATCTCAATTCTAGAGGATATTTCCATTCCTCTTTCTGCACTCAAATCACCACTACAAAATCTCCCACTAAACCCATGTTTATCACAGACCCAAGATAAAATTGATCTATCAAGACCGAGCCAAACCCTCAACAACAAAGGTGTTCCTCTGAAGCCCAAAACGAGCTCTGATACCACATGTAAGTTTTAAAACTACAAAGTAAAGCAATTCATATAGATTCTTAAGAAAAACATAATTTAATCAATGACTCATTCACCTAGTACACAAAGATTTATACCGGAAACCCTCAATCGAGAAAACATTTCTTATATTCCTTATATTAAATTTCACCATTCACTATACAATATATACAATGTTTTTAGGTATTCCGTAGATACCAAAACCTTAATCCCTAAAACTAGGATTATTTTGAGTAAACCGCTAAAAATAAAAAAAACCACCCAAAAACAAATTTTCGGGTGTTACCTCGAACACTGTGCATAACCAGAGGGGAGCATACCTGTCCCCGCCCAGGGACCCCCCTAGGAAAGCGCCTGGCACACACGACAAAAACAGAGCACTAGTACGAGGGATCGTCAGATGCAGTTGTCATATCTGACATGGCCACACACACACACATGAAAAGAATATAACACATACCCAACCATGTGGTCCATCTCATGTATTGGTATTCATAGTTATCAACAAGGTAGTATTGCTCCTTGACCGCATCCACAATGTTGGAAAATATTTAACAAACAATGCTTGCTTGTATGTTTTTCATTGATGGAAAGTACAACAATGAATATGGCATGAGTACATAAAATATGTAATAGATGGGCATCATGAGAAGACGCTGCAGAGAAGATTCAAATAAGATCAGAAGAGATAGTGTAAAGGATTGTTGGCAAATCATAGATGGAAAAATCAGAGTAAGTGGAACAAAGTAATCTTGGGAGGAGAAGCAACATTTATGATCGTTGGATCCCATTTTAATTCCCAAAAGAAGGAGAACCGTCAGATATGATAGTAGACAAGAAGAATACATAGAAGAGGAGGACAGATCTCAGGTGTTAGATCTAAGCATAAGTTCCGACCATCGTTGGATTAGGGTGAACCTGGACGTTCATTAAAGTGCAAGGAGAAGTGGGCTCACAAAATCCCGAAAGAAGGAGGACCATCCATCTTCAGGCAGGACATGTGGTGAAAGATCATCATGTCCTTGACTGGAAATTCAAAGGAACGGGGTTACCTAACCTCTTGAATTCACGATATGCGAAATTGTGAAAGTATCTTAGCCATCAGATCGAGGTTTGTTCTGGACCGTTGATCGAGCTCCATCTCAGAGTCTCTCCTATTGCGACTTGGAGTGACGAGAACCTCCATCTAAGGAACAGCAAGATGAGAGATCATGAAAATATCAGGACCGCTGGATCACCAAGAACGTGGACCATTGATTTGAGATCCATCTCGGAGCTTCGCCTATCGCGACTTGGAGAGGAAAGAATCATAACCATCGAAATTACGATATGAGAAATCGCAATTTAATCACAACCATCAGATCAAGGTGTGATCTGGACCATTGGTCTGACTCCATTTCAGAGTTTCAAGAATCGCGACTTGGAGAGGCAAGAAACATAACCACAAGAACGCCGAAATTGTGATATGAGAAATCATGATATGATTTGAGCTGTTGAATCAAGATCAAATATGAACCATCGAAACATAGGACAAGTGGAAAGCGATTGGAATTTCACTGACTTGGAGTCAACAGAGCATGGTGTGGAAGCTCACGAAATATGAAGCACCCTTTTGGCATAGCCAATGGTCACCGCCGGTGATCACGAGAAGGGAAGGAGTCAGTTCAGATAACCTCCATTTTTGAGTTTCGGGGATCGTGACTTGGAGAGTCGAGATGCCTCATCTCTAGATTCACAAAATGCAAAATCGTGAAAGTACTTTATGCATAAGCGCGTGGTCACAACCATTGGGAACATCGATGGAAGATGGAGGAAGAAGCTAGAGGTGCTAAGCTTCACCACAGGGATCCCAAAATGCCAAATTAAAAAATGGTGAAACAGGCACAAGATTATTTATTCTTAATCCAATTGTTCCAGTGAGTTTGAATATGATCGGAGGGCTATTGTTCCATCTCATAGTTAATTGATCAGTTACAAATCTGTTAGCTAAATTGAGTCATGATTCTTGATCGGTTGGCGTTTTTTTTGCTTAGATGGTTTTATTTTTCCTAAGAATATGCGAAGTGTAACTACTGTGGGTGTGGTGCATAAAATAAAAGGATACAGACTGTGTGTGGTTGGTTGTTCTGGACGAAAAATGAATTAAACCGTAAGAAAGGGAAAATCACAGTATGCATAGTGTGAGACTGAAAATATGCATAGTGTGAGATAAAACTCAGAGAAGAGTAACATATGAGGAAAGGACTTGAAGCAGAGAAGAATGACAGAACAAGTTGAAGCAACGCAAAATTTCAGAACAGACAAAGGAAGAGAAGAATTGCAGAACAGTTAGAAGAAGACCAGATTTATAGAACAGAAAAGAACTGGTAAGAATTGATTTATCGGTGTAGTTGGTTGTTTAGTATTTCATTTAATATTTCAGGGTGGTTGGGAGGTGCTAGGGAGGACCGTTTTCCTCAGAGGTTCAAGTGGGAGCTTGAACACAGGGAGTTGTAGCTTCCATCTGGATGCAGCCAGAGAAACCAGGGTGGAAGGGTGGTGCAAGGGAGAACAAGTGTTCTCTGTTAAACAGGTTGGAGCGTGTGTAACTGGAAGTTGGTTCTTCCATCCAGTTGGTGATGTAACATTAGGGGAGTTGGTGCTAGAGAAACCAGGGAGATCATGCTCTCAAACAAGTTGGAGCTTGTAAAACAGAGGTAGTAGCCTCACATTGAGTTGGTGCTCAATTATAGATGATGTACATAACTTAAAAGACTGCCTATCATTTCGAAGAAGAAGAGGTTTTCTCCCTTTATGGGTTTCCTCATGAAAAACTATCTCTATGTATATCTTATGTGTGACTGATGCTCATTGTTTATATCGTCTATATGTTGTATAATATTGATGGTCACTTGAAGAAAATTTAAGAATGGTTTAATAGATTTATTATTGTTTAAGCACAGTAACAACTGATTCACCCCCCCACCCTCTCAGTTGTCTTAGTAGTTTCAACAATTGGTATCAGAGTGGGTTCCTTTTATTCAAAGGTAGATCTGTAAGCTTAAACATGAAAATTCATGAAGGGACTTCAATCTCTAAGCCCCCTCTGTTTGATGGAAGAAATTTTTCCTTCTGGAATATTAGAATGAGAACATACTTAATGGCCTTGGGTGTTGATGTTTGGGATGTAGTAGAGACTGGATATACAAAGCTTGTTGTGCTAGCCTCCAAGGAAAATAAGTTAGAGTTTAGTTTTAATTCTAAGGGAATGAATGCTATCTTGAATGGACTTCCTGAAGCTGAGTTTGTAAAGGTGATGCATCTTGAAACTGCCAAAGCAATGTGGGATAAACTTATTAGCAGTTATGAAAGAAATGAGAAAGTAAAAGATGCCAAACTTCAAACATACATATTGAAATTTGAACAACTAAGGATGAATTAAATAGCCTAATGAAGACTTTTCCCTACTAAAAGTGAAATTAGAAGAGGCAAAGAAAATATAAGACATACTAAAACAACAGTTGTCAGAGAAGAAATCCAGTTGTGAAGCCTTATAAGAAGAGATAGTAAAAACAAGAAACGAAATGGAGAAGTTTAAGGGATTGTATGATCAAAATTTGCCAAGTATTAAAACCTCAGAAGGATTAACCTCCATTCTAAATCAACAAAGAAATTCAAAATTGAAAGCTGGATTGGGATATGAAGAAGGATCAAGTAGTGATCATCCAAGTAATACAGAAGCAATAAAGTTTGTCAAATCCTCAAACATTGACAACAGTCACTCTACAGAAACAAAGAAGGAAAATCAGCCACCAAGAAGGAATGAAAGAAAAAGCACCAGAACCAAATTTGTATATCAAAAAGATTATCGGCAAGAAAGAAATCGAGCTCCTCAAAGAAGACAAATTTTTTCAAGGTACAAAGATTTTTTCTATGGTTATTGTTTTTTCTTCTCTAATTTTGGTCACAAAGCTATAAACTGTTCTTTAAGATTTAGATATGAACAATCAAGATATTCAATGAATAACTATCTTCCACAACAAAGATTGAGACATCCAAGCAACAAACAATCATAGACTATAAATCATGTGATGACTGGTTGAAGGACATAGGTGAAACACAACAACAATTATAAGCATAACAATCGTTATGATCTATTATTCAATGAACCATAATGTTACAACTGCCATAATTATGGACATAAAGCTGCAGACTATCACTTAAAGAATTACAAGTTAGATTTGATCCCCACTACTGAAAATGTCAAAGTTTGGAAAAAGAAAGTAGATGACAATTGTGGACTAGTGCTATCAGCCCAAAGAAAAAAGAAACCTTGGTATATTGACAGTGGATGCTCCAAACACATGACTAGAGACAAAAGTAATTTTCTAACTCTAAGTGGTAGAAAATCAGGGAATGTAACTTTTGGAAATGATGCACCAGGAAAGATAAAAGGTAAAGGAATTGTAAGTTTGAGTAATGGAAAAAGGAAAAATCCCAAGTGCACTCAACTCCATATATTCTAGATTCCTTTGTGGAACTTTTATCGTAGTAAGTTTCCCACCAATGTTTGACATGGGGGAGATCCTTGATGAGTGTTAAGGTGATATGTTTCCTATCGAAAAAATTTTGAACAGAGAAATAACCTTCTATCAGATTTAACCATTTTTCTAAGGCATCCATATGTATATGACCTTCAAATATGGGAATATCAAAATTAAATTGTAGCTTGAAGGAACAGGTTCCTCCAAATTATCCTTTTGATGAAAACACACCTATTGCTACCATCATGCATTGAAGTATGCGGGAAAAATTATCCATCATTTCGTCCCTTTGTTGGGCTAGAGCTTTCTCAAGCATGAGGTTAATATAATATTTTTCTCTGTCATTTTTATTTTCTTCTTCCATGGAGGGTTTCTTGGGCATGTGAGAACAATTTTCCTCAAGAGAGACAAGCTCGAGATTAAACTTGTTATACTCGGACTTGATCGGGGACATGCACTGAAAAAGGATAAAGAGTAGCCTTATTTGATACCACTAGTTCAAATTATTTTTGGAATGAAATGAAATAAGAGATATTACGATGAAATACAAATAAAAATTTCCATAAACAAAGAAATACACCAATACATTATTTGTATGAATGGAATAAATGTATAGAGATTGTTAAAATATAGGGTGCATGACTCACTAGAAGGGTGGAAGCTTTATATCTGAGAAGAGATGTGATGTTTACACTCATTCACAAGAAGATGAGTACAATGAGTCTCTAAAGACATTTTTATGATAAAAATGAATTCCAAAACCCTAGACATCCAAATACCTAACCATAGGAGATGAAACACCAAAAGTCATGTGGGCTCTGTTGGCGTACATCAACTTCCCTAGGCCATAACATTTTCATACGATCTTTGTTTTAGGTGTGTGATAGCCTGTTGAAAAGGTATTTTCGATAAATATGCATTATTTTGTTAAAAATGACTCAGTCTATAGTTTGACTATTGAAAGCCAATAAAACATTATTTAGAGCCCCAAAATGGCCCTTGAAGTACAAAAAGATATACTGAAATTAAAAATTCCAAAATAATCTACTGGAATAGGTCGACGAACACAAACATCATAGATGTTGTGTAGGGCTTCAGGACAGCCCCGAAAGTGAGGAAACCACAATTACAAATAAATGTCCCCATTACAAAGAAATGTGTTAGACTGAAAACTGTCAAGATGAACCAGCTGGAATTTCAAATAGGTGGGTGGTGACCAATATCCACCTGGATCATTGATCGATCCAAGATTTTCATTATTATGTAACTAGTGTTGTCGACCTCAGTCACACAAATAATATAAAATTTGGTCCATACAGGTTATTACATGAAGTTTATTAAAGGCTACATGAACATTACAACACCCATGGAAAAGATGTCGAAGAAAGAAGTCGAGTTCCAATTGAATGAGAATTTCTAGAAGGGGGTGGACAAACAAAAACAAATATTGATCATTGGATCCATTTTAGTATTCCCATATTGGGACAAAGAGTTCCATGTCCATGTTGAAACATAATGTATTGCACTCGGCACAATTCTCTCACAACCAGGAGAAGGCGTAATCGATCATTTGATTGAGTTCACGAGTAGGAAAATATCTATATACGAAAAACATATACCACTATAGAATCAGAAGAACTTGCCATAATCTATCTCCTACATAAGTTTATACATTACCTACTTGGGTCTCACTTGAAAATGTACACCGATCATTATGCATTAAAATACTTAGTCAATAAACTTGTCTCAGGAGAAAGAATATGTAGATGGTTGTTACTATTTAACGGATATGATTTTGAGGTCATCATAAAACTTGAGAAACTAAATGCATGACTAGTGGATATCTCACAAATATTGAGAGGGGAGTATGTAGTGACTTTAGATGATAATTACAATGATGCACAGTTATTCACAGTCAGGATGGGGGATGATTATTTTACATACGTAATGGAGTTTCTAAATACAAGTGTGGCTCCCTCTGACATGACGGTGGCACAAAAGAAACAATTGGTAGTCAAGGTAGAAAACTATCAACTAATTGCAGGGAGCATTTATAAGTTAGGTGCAGATGGACTATTGAGGCGTTATGTACTAGAACATAAAATAACAACTGTATTGGAGGAAGAACACATTGGGATTGTTGGAGGAAATTAGATAGAAAAAACAATGACAAAGAAGATTTTATGCATAGGGCTTTGGTGGCCTACACTATTCAGGGACATGAAGGAGTAGTTCCGGTCCTACAATGTATTCTAAAGAGTGGGTAAACTATCTCGATGTGATGAAATTCCATTATATACATAAGTTAAATTGAACACATTCGATAACTGTGCTATTGAATTTGTTGGGACCATCAACCCACAAGAAAGGAGATCAGGAGCAAGATACATCGTCACTATGACCAAGTATTTAACTAGGTGGCAAGAAGCAAGACGAGTTATTGATTGCACTGTAGAGATTGTTGCACAGTTTTTATTTGAAAATGTAGTCACTAGGTTTGAATGTCCGCGCATATTAATTAGCGATCAAGGTACACACTTTATTAAAAAAACCATTATTGGATAAAATGAGGAGTTTGAGATTCATCATCAGAAAAGTACATAATGTTTTCCTAAGGATAATGACACAGTAGAAATTTTCAATAAAATTTTGGAGAATGCTTTGATAAACATATGCAATTTTGAAAGAGACGATTGGGACTTACACATACCTACGAAACTATGGGAATACATAACTACAAGTGAGAAGCTGATAAGGAAGACACCATTATGGTTGGTCTATGGACATGAAGAGTTAATTCCAATGGAGTTCATTGTACCTAGTTTGCGCATTCTAGCCATCATTGAGCTCCTGTACAAGGTGCAATAGAGGAGAGATTGGAATAGTTTGTCCATATTGAGGAGGATAGATTGTTGTTCAGATTCCATCAACACTTGCAAAAATATAGAGAGAAGGCCTCACATGATTGTCATATTAGAACCAATAAATTCCAAGTCGGTGACCTAGTGTTAGTCTATGAAAGAAAGTACCTACAACACCCAGGGAAGTTTTGCATGGACTAGTTAGGGTTGTATGTGATCCACCAGATAACAGAGAATGGTGTTTCATGGTTGGAAACCATTTTTTATTACTGAAATATCATCCGCAAAATTGCACGCAAATGGCTACAGAAAAACATAAATTACAACAACAATTAGTTCACCTATAACACTGAAATGCATTTCAAAAGGAAAAAAACTACACATTTGGGAAAAAATTGACATGCACAAATTCACCAAAGGAAGCATTTGCATAGTGCGCGGGCCAAAAAATCCCTCAGAGCGCACAATGCACCAAACGTGCGACTATGTATGAGAAAATCCATGCACTTCTCTGAACGACAAATTTATGAATCTTGTCGGGCCCCCAACCCCTTATGGACAAACTCCCAACCTAATTTGACCTTTATATCTAATAAATATCCAAATGGGGGGTTGGTCAAGGTAGAGGGTGCCTTAAAAGGGACCTTGTTCATACCAAGAACAAATTACATTTTTCCTTGAAGAAATGCTATAAATAAGAGACATGGGTGCAATAAGAAACAATGATCTTCATATTATTGTTTTTTTGCCTCAATTCTCTCTTGAGAATCCTCTTTTCTCCTTGGAGCCTTCAAGCATCATTGCAATCAACTATTCCACTCATCTCTTGAGGGAATAGGCATTTTTTTCTTCACCATTTTCCATTTATCTTCCATTGTAAGAAGATCTCTCCATTAGGGAACTCAATAAACATCTTAAAGAGGAAGAGGGGATCATAAGTCCTCATTTTTCTCTATGATTCTTTTCCTACTAATCTATTGATCCATTGGTAACATTATGTTGGTCATTGGTTGATTTTTATGGTTCTAAGTTTCTCATGCTTCCTAACTTTTATTTCTTAGCTGTTTTAGTTTATTTATTTATTTATACATGTGTATGGGTTATTTAACCCACTCACAAACTTATTTATTATCTAGCAGGCTCATCTAGACATGCAAGTGTTGTTTCTTTGCTCACCCAAGTGACAAAACCAACACAACATATTGGTGACAATACTGGGGATAGGTATCAAATCCCACCCTCTTTGAGCTTAGAGAGCACTTTTTTTTAATCAATTTGTCCTGTAGGTACCAAAACCATCCTAGCCCAACTTGTCAAAGGAAAAATTCATAGCTGGAGGAGAAGTATTTCACTAAAAAATATCTCCCCTTAAGCATGACGGGAAGTGCGTGGATTTTTATTCCAACATACGTGCGCTCTACACACTGTGTGCACCAAAAAAATATTTCCTCTGTGCATTGTGTGCATTGTGCATCCTCTGTGCAGTTGTCGGAATTATAACCCACGCATATATCTAGTTTTTCAAAATTGTAAGGGTTTTCATGATGATTTGAAGGCCCACCGAATTTTTTCTTTCATGCATTTTGTAAGGAAAATGCACTCCACTTAGAATCCTTTCCCATATGAAAGGTGATCTAAACATAGGAACTTAGGTGGTAAAAAGAACCAAATATTATCCTCCTTTTCTTTTGTTTCCACATGGATGGTTTGTTTGGTTTGTAAAGTTTTAAGTTGAGATTATTGCTATCATACATAAACAACATACATTGGGACTAGAAGTTAACTTTGACCCTTGAGTATTCTCTTCTCTCACACCCTAGTGTGATCTTGAGAATTAGAAAGGTGGTTAGAGGGACATTTCATCTCCCTTAACAAAATTATTTAGGAGAGGAAAAAAACCCCTAGGGTTACTCTTAGTTTTTTGAAATCATCTTAAAGTTGTAAGGGCCCATACATTCCCACATGTTGAAAACTTAGGGTAGTTTCTTGAAATTGTTTTCTTAGTTTACATCAGAAATCTAGGGAAGTTTAAAGATCAAAGTAACTCGCCCATGCATGCCCACATGCTTGCAATCTATGATAATTTTCAAGTTTTCTTAGTGTAAAAAACATTTAGGAATCTTACAGGATTTGTAAGGACCCATATTTCCACATGCTAGTTCTTTAGGGATTTTAAAATTATGCAAGGTTGTACCAATGACACTTAGTAAGCTAGATAAAAAATATTTGTAAGGACCACAAGAAGTCCACATGTATCAATCTCACACCTAACGTATTAAAAATTGGCACACATTTTTCACTTTCTCAAACACAAAGTCACTCCTCACTCACATAATTTCTACTTTGAATATTGGAGGTTGAATTAGGTTTTCTCCAAAGGAATTCTGAAATGTCCCACTACTTCTTTAAGAAATTATCCCCACCCATTAATTCAAACAAGATTGGTTCACACCCCCATTCTCTCAACCCACCACATCTAATTGTTTTTTAAAAACTCACTAAGTTTTCCTCCACAAGAGGTTCCAAAGTAAATTTTTTAGTCTAGGCAGGATCTATGGGGTAGGCATCCAAATAACCCCCCATTATCTGGTTCTCACATTTTCAAACATTAGAAGTTGACAAATATGGAACTTTAAAATCCTCAAAGTCAAGTGTTCCTACACCATAAGGAAGGGAGATACCTATGAAGGGTTGAAGGATGAGGTCTGATTGTTCTGTGAATCCACCCTTGAGTCACCCAACTCTTGGACGAGATCAATCCCGTGACCCATTTCTGAGGCCGAAAATCTAAATGCCACACTTTGACTGAGGTACCTAGTCACTAAAATTTAGTAAATCTACCTAGGTGGCAATTGTGGTTTGGAATTGCACCTTGATCATATTTTCTATAGCTATTGGGAAATATCACCATCTCTTTCGGGATATGCACCCTCTACCCGTCATTATAACTAATTATTTCATCCTTCACTAGTTCCTCTTCTGGTGGCTTCAGACCCCACTGTTGAGTTGTTTTTTAAGGTCGAGTGCTATTTGAGAGGAAGGGCGATACCTACCCACATATTTTTTTATTTACAATTGATATATTTATGATGCTCATTTGCTTACATCCAATTGTGAGTTGTATTATCTTCTAAAGGTTCAAATTATAAAAATCTCTTGTTCATTTATTTCTCTTATTACCACTTGCACACATTCACTTTGCTAGTTGAAAACCATAGAGAACCCACAAAATCCCCATCGTTCCAGACGCTTGCAAAATCTTCCTCTGATTTTAGGAGGAATCCCTAGTCTTGCCAAGTCACTGGATCAACCATATCACACCCCCATGAGTGCCACTATTTTGGGATCATATTTACTTGGTCCCACTTTTATTGGGTCCAATTCCCAAGGCCATCCATCCACTAGTTCTCCTTCATAAGGAGGATGGGGGGGAATTATTCTCAAGAGAGAAGTACCACCCCACCCAATCCCACCCAAGGGAAATGTCCGCCACCTGCTCACACAATGGTTGGAACTAATCCTCCACCAAATATACCTATGGAATATTTTCCATCCCTTAACATTCCTAATTTAACCAAACTCATGAATGATCCCACTTGGCCCAATATGCCTACCAAGATACCTTCAGATATTACAAAGTTTGAAGGAAAACCAGGGGATTATCCAGCCAACCACGTTATGACCTTCTAGTTATGGTTCTCTTCAAACAACATCATGGATGATTCTATCCTCTTAATTTTGCTTCAATGAACTCTCACTGGTTCCTCAACCAAATGGTATGTGGATGAAAAATAAAGGTCCCATGAGACCTTTCAATCATTGGCTAAAGCTCTTTTGTCATTTTTTCAAGTACCAGTTCATCATGATACTATCTTAGAATTCCTCTCAAATTTCAGGAAAACTACTTCTATCCATATAGTCGATCACATCCATGAATGGCGTTGGCACCATAGTTTGTGTAAAGAAGAAACCACCAAAGAAGAACATCTTGATTGGTTTCTCAAATCACTTGTCTTTGTTATTTCCAAGGATGTAGCATCCACCTTCCCTCAGAAAGAGGAGGAGGCCATCAACAAGGTTCAACAGTTTGACCTCATATATTCTAAATTAGGTTACTTATAAACAGTGTTTTCTAATGCTCCTAGACCCACACCATTTGGCTAGGAAAAACCTGGGATGTTCCATGCTACGGATGGGATGATTGGTTCCATGACACACCAATAACATTACAACCAACCAACACCTATTTATGGTGCACCTCAATATCCGCAACCATATGGAGGGTTGTCTTATTACCCTCCGCCCCCTTACTAACATCCATATCTGGTTGCTCCCCCACACCCATGAGTGGACCCTCACCGGTACCCATGATGCGTTCGACCACTCAATCAAGTTCATGTTCACCTTATACCTCATCATATAACTTGGGAACTAGTGAAAGTGCTTCACCTTCCTATTCTCCCTATGGATCATTGCCACAAAAAAATCCATATTTTCCATTTCCTGGTCCTCCACAGCTAGTTGCTCCTCCGCAAGGACACCCACATGCCGACATTAATTTTGTTCAGCCCTATCTCATTAAAAAATTTTAGAATTTCGAACAGTTGAATATGGAAAATACATCCCATCAGTCGAATAATGCCAAGAATAAAGGGAAAAACTGAAATAATAATAACTTGTGACCAGAAGGAAATAGCCCCGAACAAACCCATCTCGCTAAGGGAAACCAGAATCAAGGCAACCAAAACCCCCAAGGAGATAATAATAAAAAACGACAACGAAAGAAGAACAAAAATATTCAGACTAACTTCCCTTGTCCTCTCAGTGGTGATGATGGACACGATACACACCATTGCCTCCAAATTTTCGACTTCAAATGGATGAAAGACTCTGTGAATGCAAAATTCTCTCCAATGTTGCATGCCCCTCAGTAGGCCCCACAAAATTACTTGCAACATCCACTTCTAGCCATTTTGAAAAACTATAATCCACACCAAGGTGTGATGAATACCCAAAAAGAGGTACAACCTGATCCACCCCCAATGGGGAAATATCAAAATCCAAGTCCCATTCAACCTAAAAATCCGATCGATCGCAACATCCTCCTTACCAACGAAGAAGAAATTATTTTTCAAAAACACAATCGCTAGTATAATGTTTCCTTTGAATCTACCCAAACCACTTCAGAAGCGGTTCCCGCTATAGTCAGACAACCCTTGATGATTCCACTCCCTAACATTGAACTAAAAATTCACATACCTTGCATTCCATTATGACAGAATGTCAATAAACCTCATGCTAGGCCATCCAATAACTATAGTCTAGTCAAAGACTTAGCATAATATCCTGCAACCATGTATTTATTGGAGTTCCTCCAAACCTATCTAACTAAGTGGAAATCCTTTATTTTCTCCTTGGGGGAAGTTGACCCAACTAATACTAGACTCATCACCTTTGATCTAGATAGCGGAGAACCATGCCTCCCCACCCTGGTCTCTTTCTAAATACTAGTTAATATCTGTAACATCACAGTACATCGATGTTTCATAGATGAAGGAGAATACACATGCATCATGTCCAAAGTAGTCTGGAAGAAGCTCATATCCCCTGAGCTAGTACCATATTCCATCACCCTACAAGCTTATGATGGTCGACCCTCTTCCCCTGAAGGGCTCTTCCAAAATTTCCCCGACAAAATCGGAGGAGAACCCATTCTCATCGACATTGAAGTTATCAAAGCCCCAATTGATTACAATATCTTGATTGGACGTAGCGACATGTCGCCATTAAGGTGGTGGCCTCTTCTGTGTTTCAAACGATGATGTTCCCCCAAAACTGGAATATCGTCACCATCAACCAAATCACACATTATGAGCCTAACCATTCTGCCAACATTGATAACATTCTTCCCCTAGTCCGCACTAGCTCAGACTCGTATTCCTTCATTGACATGGGTTTCAACATTTTCAAGGACCCATATTGTTGGGGGCATATCATGGAGTGCCACCCTTCCTACACCCTTCATCACAAGTGTGTGTAGTATATTCTAATGGAACACATATTATAGATGTTATTCCTCCCATTGAGGCCTCTTCTCACCTCGACATTCCACCAGTTGAATAAAAATTACCTTAGAAATCCCCTAAGAACCCCATTGCACCATAAATCCCTTATTCCCCCCCCCCCTTAGGGGAAAATATTAATTTGGGAGATAGTCCCCCAAGCCATTACCCAAATTCCGTTCTTCTACTCCCCACCTTGAGTCCAAGCATTCTAGGTAGATGCAACCCTTACCCTTCCCAACATGGTGCTTTCTATCCATGTATGGTATCTACATCCACCTGCGATGGTTTCTCAACCATCTCTCCCTCCTCAAATGGAGGGAATACCGATGCATAATCCAGTACAGGCTCTTGCCACACCATCATCCCCCCCAAAATTTGGCACCATTATTTCTACTAGGGGTAGACGAAATAAGAAAGATCCCACATTTCCACTTTCTCCCCAAGTTCAACCTCCTTGTGAACTATGTGAAAGATATGGGAACCCCACTAATATATGCCTTGTTTTTCTCGAGTTATGTAATATGATACAACTCCCTAGAGAAACCACATTGCTCACCACTCCATCAAGAACATCTAGTACTAGTTGATAGTCCTCTAATGTTGACAATAAAGGGTTGTGAAACAAATTTGCTTGTGTCATATGCTCAAAATATGGAAAATATACTCATCATTTCCCGGCTTTAGCTCATTTTTTCCAAATCTTAGCCGCAATACACCAAACATCTTGGCCAGAGCCTGCTTGACCACCTTTTACTGAGGCTCACACTACTGATACTCAATACATTTCATCATAAATACCTATGTGAATGAGGCACTCTCCACAATATCAAGACATTCAATTTATGTCCAATGGTCCCTCGCACCCTGTACACGATATCCCATCTGGTCTCTAACCACTAGAGGACAACCACACGTTCAAATTCCCCCCTATCACCTCCTATGATCCCCTGTATTCTCTCATTTTTCACTACGATGAAGATATCCTAGAAAAACTCACTACCCTCGATTACTCATGGAATGCATTCCATCATCGAGGCCTTTCCTCCTCCTTCCCAAACTTCCATATGTGCAATCAAAACCAAGGATTTTATTCCTTTGGGTATATAGATTGGTTCAACAACCCTATCCATACCCCAAATTCTTTTGAATAAGGAAACATGGCCAACATTTCCCCCACCGTCAAAATTGACATTTCGATCAAACCGAGAATCATAGAAGAAATCACCATTGGTGCCACATGCTCCCTTGAAGAACACACAACTTACAAATATCTCTTTCAGGAATACCAGGATATTTTTTCCTGCTCATATACAAAGATTCCTGACCTTGATCCATATATCATCAAACATTGCATCAACACTTGTCCAGATATCACCCCAGTTCTTCAAAATAAGAAACCCCTTCACCCATCCAAAGCTTATGCTATCAAATTCAAAATTTACACGTTAATCTCTTTCGGGTTTATTTACCCCATTGTGTATACTTCGTGGGTATCCAACCCCGTCCTTGTTAACAAAAAATAGGGAACTATTTGTGTTTGTACAATGTTTTTTTATCTCAACCATGCTTGTCCCAAGGACAACTTTTCAAACCCCTTCATCGACTGAATTATTGATGATTGTGCCAACCATGGAGAAGTTTCCTTTATGGATGGGTTCTCTGGATACAATCAAATCCAAATACATCTAGCAGATTAGTATAAAACCACTTTTACTACTCCTTGGAGTACCTTTGCTTATCGTGTCATGCCCTTTGGACTTAATAACATAGGTTCTACGTTTCAATGGGCCATGACCTATCTTTTCCATGATGTTTCTCCCATCATCCTGACTTATTTGGACGACCTCACTGCTCAATCCAAAAATATAATGCTGCATTTAGACAACTTAAGCATTGTTTTCCAACGATGTCGCTAGTATAATATTTGCTTGAACCCCCTCAAGTGCATATTTTGTTTCACTGTCGGACACATCCTCAGTTCATTGTTTCCCAATATGGAAAAACGGTTGACCCCCTCAAGGTCCAAGCTATCACAAAAATTTCCGCACTAAGGAATTTACACCAACTATAGAGCTTACAAGGAAAATCCAACTTTTTACGTCGCCTTGTCCCAGACTACGCCACTCGCGTGCATGGTTTCCTTCACCTCCTGCATCATGATATCCCATTTCGATGGGACGAATATGCTCAAAATTTTTTTGATGATCTAAAATCCTCCTTATCCAATGCCCCTTTTATTAGTCCTCCAGACTATGATCACGATTACATCCTCTACTTGTCATCCTTCGTTGTCTCAGTAGCAAGAGTCCTCATCCAAATAGGGGATGATGGGTGTGAACATGTCAATTGCTACATCGGTAAAAATATTCCAGGCTCTTGCAAATCCCAGATCGGTCGACTCACACTCCCGTAATATCCAAATATCCTCAGAATGCTCTTGTTAAATCACTATAGTGGCAGGTACAAATGAGGTGGTATTGTGGGCCCACCAACCATATATAATCCCTTTTTCCAAACTTCCACACTTAGTTACAGGACCCCATATCCTTTGTTTTCCGATCCATTTTGAGCCATGGGATCCTGTTCTCGCCATCTACACATTCACATTCCCTGGGTCATCATCTGAACTTGGCCCCGGAGGAGCATCTTTCTCACATCACATTTAGGTACGCATGTTCATTTTCAAAAGTACTAGATAGTTGTTATATGTTCCTTATCATTAGATATTGTTCACATCAGGTATTTGGTTTTCATGTGTGCAGGTACCTATTCATCAAAGCAACACAACCCCTTCAATTTTATGTTCGACAGTGGCATGTAATCATTCCCTCTATAAATCAATTGCATCTACTAGTCACACACTTTGACATTTACCTTTAGGGTCCTTACATCCAGATCTCCAGTACCTTCACCTTTGCTACATTTTGGTAGTTTCACCCGATATCACTCTCCTCCACATGGGTTGTCGTATTCATAGCTCCCCTTAGCATCTTGACACTCATGTCGATTTCACCCCCTAGGAATGGGAGTCTCGATAGTATTATGTGCTTCCAAGAATGAGCTACATACTTCTTCTAATCATATTTCTAGATCTCCCAAATGGACTCTGAGGTCATCTCATCTCGGTTCTATTGACTACAACTCCACAGTATCATCAACCCTCCATATCATCCACCATTATTTTTCCCATATGCATGTTTCCCTCCTTTCATTTACCTCATACAAAAACCCACTTTTGGGCCCCCAACCCTCCACCAATTCTCTTTCGCAACTTGCAACCTCATCGGCCAATCGATCTTGCACTGAGGCACTTGCTTTTGTATTTGTACACTCAACCCAAACTATTCTTTATTTATTTGATATTTGTAAAAATCCTTTGTTTCCAACAATTTTAGCTTTTTGTCATCCCCCCTGATGACCTTCTTTTCCCAACAAAGCAACCCATATTTCCCTTGGTTGGGGCATCCAATCCTTTTTCATTCCAACATCATTGAAGAACCCCGAGTATCCCAAGTCTATATACCCATGATCTTTGAGTTTGTCCACTTTGTTATCCTCTAGAACAATTTAACCCCATATCTAGTCACACCCCTGATACTAGGTATATTTTTGCAGTTGTTGCCAATCATCCTTCAAAATTCCCCAGCCAAGGCTAGTCTTGAGTATCACCACATATTGAATTATTTCATGTTACCCGTTAGTACCAGATCTCATCTTAGTGGATTTCATGAAGCCCTTTGATTCTTGGAGTCCTGTCTCCCTTTCTATCAACATCGACACAATATCCAAAAGGGAGACAATATCTTGACTCTCATTACCTTCACAATGCAGAGTCTGGGACGACACAGAGAGAATTATCATTGCTCTATGATTCTGTTGGCCCCCATAATATTTGACTTCAACAAACTCTCATGTTACGATGGGTCTTACTATGTGACTATTGCGGTTTTTTTATACCAGTCGCGGACCTTTGAATTCATTAGGCCATAATTGCCTATGAGTCATCGACACCTCCTACAAGTTTCCTTGCATCTTTTCAGAGTATGTGAACCATTAAAAATTGTCATATTCCATTATGAATAGCCCCTAAGGGCGCTGCAATTTTCTACATCAACATATATCTTCAATTATTGTCTCACATTTTGGTTACATTACACGAGCATGGGGCATGTTTGCTTCGTTTCTACATAGATTTTATTTTTTCTCCATAGAAAAAGGTTTGGGCCCCACAGTTTCCCGTATCCCTACGAAGGATTGATTTTCCAGTTCCCGACAACACTCTTGATTATAATGGCACTCTTAGTAAAAGAAACATTGATGTATTTCGGCTATACGTATGCTCCTAACCTCACATATCAGGGGGCATATGTTATCACTGAAATATCGTCCGCAACATTGCACGCAAACATTTCTAGAAACAAAACAATGTCAATGGCAATTACTTCACCTACAACACGAAAATGCATTTCAAAAGGAAAAAAACTATACAATTGGGAAAAAATTGACAAGCACAAATTCACCAAAGGAAGCGTGCACATAGTGCGGGGGCTAACAAATCCCTCAGAGTGCACAATGTGACAAATGTGTGACTATGTATGAGAAAATTTGTGCACTTCTCTGAACGATGCATTTATGGATCTTTTCGGCCCCCAAACCACTTATGGACCAGCTCCCAACCTAATTTGACCTTCATATCTCAGAAAAATATGAATGGGGGGTTGGTAAAGGACTAAAGGGTGCCCAAAAAAACCCCTTGTTCACACCAAGAACCAATTACACTTTTCCTTGAATAAATTCTATAAATAAGAGCCATGGGTGTAGTATGAAACAAACATCTTCATAGTATTGTTATGATGCCTTAATTCTCTCTTGAGAATCATTATTTCTCCTTGGAGCCTTCAAGCATCATTGCAATAGGCCATTCCAAAAACCTCTTGAGGGAATAGGCATTGTTGTTCTTTACCAGTTGCCACTTTTCTTCCATTGTAAGAAGAGATCTCCATTAGGAACTCAAGATCCCTCCTAAGGAGGAAGAGGGGACTCATAATTCCTCATTTTTCTCTACGGTGTTTTTCCTACTAATCTATTGATCCATTGGTAGAATTATGTTTGTCATTGGTTTATTTTTATGGTTCTAAGTTTCTCATGATTCATAACTTTTATTTCTTAGTTGTTTTAGTTTATTTATTTATTTATACATGTGTTTGTCTTGTTTAACCCACTCACAAACATGTTTCTTGTCTAGCAGGCTCATCTAGACATGCAAGTTTTGTTGTTTTTCTCACCCAAGTGACAAAACCAATGAAACACCTTCAATGGACAGATCTTGGATAGAATGGGGAATCAAATTCAGATGAAGATCTATAGATATATCCTTTCATCTGTGTAGTGACCTGTGTAGGGAAGAAACCCTTGTATTATAGTAAGCGTACCATAGTAGCTAGAAAGGAAAGAAAAAACAAATAAAAAGTAGAAAAAGGAAACTAAAACAGTGAAAGTATAGTGATAGGAGACACAAAAATAGTAAGAAGAACCCCAATATATCATAACTTGGATAGTTGTATTGATCATCTTACATGAAGTGAACACTACATCAAGTTCAAATGAGAATATATGGGCAGCCCTCCTGTGAAGAGAAATGCATTACTACGTAGGATGACACAAAAATACCGTTAAATATAGTTAAGAATGGAAAAGAGAACTGGAAAACCAGTGTGACAGGTCATCAATGTTTTGTATAATAATTTACTTAGATATATAATCATAAATCCCAATCGATCGACGATACTTGGGAGAGCTCACCTGAAAGATTTTGTAATTAAGATGCAATGATGGCACAACTCATCAACTCCGGTGGTGGAGGGAATGAGTTAGCTAAAATAAGATGGGACAGGTACGATCGACAAAAAACCACAACAACATAAGAACACCGTAAGTGGAAATCATTTTTTTCATATCACATTGAGAAAATAGGAAATACCTAGAGAGAATAGAGTTGAGCTTCAACTCACCAAGAAGGAACTTTGAGAGAAATGGGGAAAGCTCCGCCAGGGATACCATTGACCCCCTAGGGCTGAGTAGAGAAGAACATATGGTGGAAAAACCTACCAACCTAAAGTTTATGGACCAGGACATTATCAAAGAAAATACAATGCCAAAGTTGCTTGGGGACCCACACTTAGGCACTAAGAACATACCAAAAAGAAGGGACTCAAATATTTTCCTGCATAAAATTACACAACGAACATAACATAGTCAGTATCAACCTAAAGGTTTATGAACTCTTCATGATATTAAAGGAGAAGGAAATGAATCAGGATCCCACTGAAAGCGACGTTTCATAGAAATTCACCTTGTATATGACGCCACAACTGAACTAGAAGATGTGGCCAAAATATGTAGGTGGAAACAAGGTGGACGTCGACCTCAAGAAGCCTCATCAAATCACTGACAAAGAAGGTGATTACAGGAAGAGGAGGATTACCACCTATTGTGCCTATGAGAATTGATGTTGGCCCCCTCTGCAACATGCCTCCTAATGTCATCATCTTGACTTAAGCTGCCATCAGGTGAGACGAGGCCGTCAAGAGGGAGAATGAACATGGTGAAAAGACCAATGGAACAAGACTGACTAAACAATATGAAGCATGGAACATAATACAAAAATGGCGTAGAAGGATGAGAAGGATGGAGGTAGTCTAAAGACAAAAGGATAAAGCAAATGAGTGAGAAAAGGAAGTGCAAATGATGATAGTACGACCTTCTACAAATAGAAGGACAAAAAAAAAGTTTTATAAAGAACAAGAAGTAGAAGAAGGAAAATATCCAGTTAACTGGAGATGGATATGCCACGTATTGTGATGG
The DNA here is from genome assembly GCA_009831015.1 of Picea engelmannii. Classification (NCBI taxonomy): domain Eukaryota; kingdom Viridiplantae; phylum Streptophyta; class Pinopsida; order Pinales; family Pinaceae; genus Picea; species Picea engelmannii. The sequence goes on along the minus strand of ML787879.1, from coordinate 38,239 downwards.
ACTATTTTGGGATGGATAAGAATAAAACTTGAAACCCTATATTTTGGGGTATAAATATGTAATGAGATTCAGAGAGAGATATATAGAGAGATATATAAATATCTTTGTATGTGAGTGTGAGAGGGTGTGCATGAAAGATAATTGAGGTTATGGAAATATCATGCATGTAATAGTCAATTAGTAAAAAATAAGATGAATAAAGAAGGAGTTTAGAGAGGATATTGTGTCTCGTGTTCTTACTTGTCTTTATGCGTTCATGAGTGAGGATATACTTTGTATAATGTATTTATTCTATGGATTGGTTATGTTGTAATTTTCATGTATGGTTGTGATAATTTAGGTAATAATCAAGAACAAACATAAGTTAAGATCTAGAAGAATGATTCATGCATCATCTTCCCTTTCCCTTGCTGCTACAAAAACCTAGTTCATTTCTACAAGCATGTGATGTCGAAAGGGCAGGTGTATTGAGGGTTTTGTTGATCACAGGAAAACCGAACCTCGGGTCTTATAACCCTTGCGCAAACAAGAAGTAGCCAACAACAGTTCACTAAATCCCTTAGAACTTTCCTAGATTTCTAAGAGTTCACTTTAAGATTTTATTTGACCTCTTATCAAGGTAGGGGATGAGAAAACCTAGGAAACATGATATATTTAAAGCATATATATTGAAAGTTGGATTAATTTTAAGTATCAACTTAGCATTAGTACAAAAAATTAAATATCAGGGATATGATATCCCAAAGTCCATGCTTTTAAAACACTCTAGCGGTGTTACACATTGCTAGTGTTCGACTCTTGGCATGTCATCTATGTGTTAGAAAACCTTGAAGCACTTCAACTTAGACCTCTTATTTTGTGTCATTCTCTTCATTTTCTCATTTATTCATTTGTTGTTTCTTCATTTTCTATTGGAAAACCATTAATACCTACATATTAACGAAGAAATGAGTAATAATCAATAAAGTAAAAAGCCAACAATAAAAATTGTTTCTTCATTTTCTATTGGAAAACCATTAATACCTACATATTAACGAAGAAATGAGTAATAATCAATAAAGTAAAAAGCCAACAATAAAAATCATAAGAACAACATGGAAAAAATAAATTTAAAAAAATATACATAAGCACTGATACTATGAGAAGCATATTGTTATTATATTTAAAGTCAAGATGATAAAATATCTCAGTGAGATCTCTTTTAGTTTCTAAATCATATGGTTTGAGGCCCATTTCTTGCATGCCAACCTACACAAAGGACACAATTTTTTATATATTTAGATATGATAACCTACGCAAAAGACGCTATATTTTATATATACTCATATATTGTTAAGAAAGTCACCTTAGTACATTACTTCGAAGAAATTTGCATAAAAAGGGAACTTAAACTTTAAGAAGGGCATTGGGAATATTCTTCTTACATAATTATTTTTTTCCACATTAAATAACATGAGTCAATTCTCTTTTATAAGTGTAATGGTATATAAAATCGGTGTATCCTTTATTGTAATTATTAATTCTTACATGTTTTGCAAAACTAAGATAAAACATAGTTATCAATTTAACGAGAATTTTATAGAGTTTTTGTTTTTAGGGGGTCAAGTTTTTTATCTTGTTTTTTAAAAATGGTGCTACCAGTAGCACCCTCTCCATTTTTAACTGGTTTTTTGATATTTTAAATTTTATGATACATAAGGCTTCTACTTTGTTTTTTTAAATTGTTGTTTTTCACTTATTTTCAAATTGTTCATTTTTTTTTTTATCAACCACGTTGTTTTTTCGTCCATTTTCAAACTTTCCTATTTTATTTTTATTTTTATTTTTATTCAATCGTGTTTTTAATCATATTTCCATGCTTCATCCAATGTTAAAAATATTCTACACCATTTATTTTTTGAAATTAAGATTTTCCATATAATTATGTCCTTAATTAAGTTAGGGTTCCATACAATCAAGTTAGGATTTTTAACACACTTTTTTTACCTTACTTCAATACATATAAATTAATTGTTTTTAAATAACAATATTTTTAAATATTTAGCAAAAAAAATATAATTTGTTTTTTTTATCAATTAAAAACTTAAATAAATAAGAAAACAAAGAGAAATGAAATTTAAAAAACAAAAACATTTTAAAAACAAATACGTATGAGAAAAAATTATTGAAGAAAAACCTAAAAAGCTATAGAAAAAAAGAAAACAATAAAATTATATATATATATATATATATATATATATATATATATATATATATATATATATATATATATATATATATATATATATATAAAAAAAAAAAAAAAAAAAAAAAAAAAAAAAAAAAAA
>ML787879.1:23804-34223 GCA_009831015.1 Picea engelmannii | reverse complement strand
TTTTTTTTTTTTTTTTTTCTAATTTTGTTTTTACTTGTTTAAATTTGAAGGGATTTTTGGAGAAAAAAACGTATTTTTGTTTTGAAAATTATTGTTTTTAGGGGAAATTTTAATTTTTTGTCATTTCTTTCTAGCTTTTCACAATTTTGTTAGCTCATAAAATTTCTTAGCTCATATGTTTTGATTATGGTCAATATAACAATTTTTTTAAGAAATTATTTATGTTTCATTCAATGTAACTTGTATTTACTGTTTTATTATTACAAGTAAAAAATTATTTAAAAATTATTTTTTATGATTTTGTTTACTGTAATGATTTTTTATTTTACCACATTATAAAAATGTGTCATTTTGATACCTCAATTTTAGAATGGGTGCCACTGGTAGCAATACTTTTCAATTTGATGGTTGATTTTGAAGTTCTGGTTTTAATGGTACCAAGTGATAAAAATATGATTTCAAATGATCTCAAAATTTAACTTTTTGAAAAGAAAAAAATAAATCAAAAGCATCTTATTTGTTTTTAGGTGTTGATTTTAAGGTTTTTCTGAGTTACTGTCTAAGTTTTGAAGCCCATGTTTGAAAAATGTTGTAATTTTGACCCTATTTTAAAAAATGGTGCTATGGGTAGCACCCTTTTTTATTTGGGGGTTGATTTTGATGTTTTTTTATGCAACAATATGGATCTTTTGAGCCAGAGTTCTCCTTTTCAGGTCACAATTCTCATTAAGTTGGTAACTATGTTATAAAGATAAGATAAAATAAAATGCAAAATACAACCAAGATAAAGATAAAATAATAGCTTCTTATTATTTTTCCATATTAACAAGTAACATATCTTTAAAATTTGCACATATTGCTTTAATGTTTTGTCAATTACATATAGAGGTGATTTAAGACTCTTACAAGTCTTTACTTTAAACACTATAACATTTACTTTAAACACTATTTTGAATCTTCATAAATCCCAATGCACTAGACTTTTCAGACAATGGACTGATGGTTTGAAAAGGAATATAATTCCTGTAATATTTGGACATTCACTCCAAAAAATATGATTGAATATAATACTGAGTCCCATGACAAAGTTTTGATTGATTCCAACTTCGATTTCTTGTGGTTTTGTGTTTCCTATAACAATGAATTAATGAATACCCATTATAGTAACCATATTTTCTTCAATAATCAAAACAAGTCAGTTATAATCAAAACAATAATCCATTCCCCCTAATGATCAAATGATGATCAAAAAATGTACTAAATCCAAACTATATGAATGAATATTCCCAAGTTGACACTTGTCATGTTGAGAACTTTCTTCAGTCTAGATGCCCGCCTCTTCGGACTTGGGATAAAATAATATCCTTACTTTATACTTTGAAGGAATATTAATATAATATTCTTTTTTGGGTTTAAGCCCCCTTAACATGAACTAGTAAATTTTTATCCCCCGATACTCTTTTACATGGTTGTCTTGTCAGAGTGATGTATTTTCATTATATTTTTTATGTGATTACATTTACATTCTTAGTATAGAAGTACCGTCTTTTTGCATCTAGGCTCACGAGCCTAAAAAATACAAATATCCTGCACTAAACCCATGCACGTGGAACTTTTTGGATGCACACACTCTTCTTTCAATGTGCCACCATTGCACACTTAAACATGTGCATAATACAACATAACATGTATACAAAAACGTTTTCTTGCCTCAAAATCACACACACTAAGCCGTTGTGCATGAAATCCTGGGTTTTGTGCCTTTTTCCTTTAGTGCACCATGCTTTTCCGCTTACACATGTGCGTGCTACATACATCAAGTTGTTCCACTTTTAGTGCACCATCCCTGTGTACTTACACAGGTTCACAATAAATACATAAAGTTGTGTGCTATATTCATTTTAAACTATGGGTACTCTATTCGTGTGATATTTATGCACACTAACTTAATCCAAGAAGAATCAAACCAAGGATCGTGTTCCCTCATCTCACCAACTTGTATGTAATTTATAGTTACATTTATATGTACACTTTGGGTCCATCCTAGTGGTATTAAATTCCCCTCCCCCTTACTTATCCATTGTCCTAAGTGCATTATATACACATACAATAAAAAATTCAAAAGTCTTCAAAACGACGTTGGTATTCTACCTATATAGCATCCTTGGGGCCTTCAAGAGGGAAAAGGAACCTGATAAGGCCTTCTTGATGTTTCTAAGGCATATTATGAAGAATCATCAAGAAACCAATGGAACAAGACTGGCAAAGCAATATGAAACAAGGAACAAAATATAGAAAGGGAGTAGAAAGATGAGAAGGATGGAGGCAGTGTAAATAAAAAAGGATAAAGAAAGAAAGAGAGAAAAGGAAGACCAAATGATGATAGTACGACTTTCTAGAATTTGAAGGACAACCATTTTTTTTTATAAAGAACAATAAGCACAAGGAAAATAGACAGTTAACTGAAGATGGATATGCCATGCATTGTAATGGGCTATTTTGGGATTGATAAGAATAGAAATTGAAACCCTATATTTTTGGGTACAAATATGTAGTGAGATTGGGAGAGAGAGAGATATATATAGATATATAGATATGTGTGTATGTGAGTGTGAGAGGGTATGCATGAAATAAAATTGAGATTATGGAAAGATCATGAATGTAATAGTGAGTTAGTAAAAAAAAAGATAAATAAAAAAGGAGTTTAGAGAGAATATTGTGTCTTCTGTTATTAATTGTCTTTATGCCCTTATGAATGATGATATACTTCATAGAATGCATTTAGTCTATGGATTGGTTATGATGTAATGTTCATGTATGGTTTTGATAGTTTAGGTAATAATCAAGAACACACATAAGTTAAAATTAAGAAGAATGATTCATGCATCATCCTCCCTTTCCCTTGATGCTACAGAAACCTAGTTCTTGCAGTCCCAATAGATACCTCAAGTGAGGCTTCATCTGTGCAAGAAGATGATGTTGAAAGTGTCAGTGTCTTAACAATTTGTTTGGTTAGAAGAAAACAGAAACTTGGGTCTTATAACCCTTGCGCAGACAAGAGGTAGCCAACAACAGTTCACTAAATCCCTTAGAACTTTCCCAGATTTCTAAGAGTTCACCATGTGACCTAAAAATAGAGTTTTCACAAATGTCCTTCCCTTTGCTATAATATTCCATTGAAATATCTTCAACCATACTGAAAAACTAGGGTGAGAAGCTTAGAAAAAAATCATTGTTTATTGCATCGTCGACCTTATCTCTCTATCAAACATTGGATCATATTTAATTTAATTTGTTTAATAAATCATTGTTAATTAAACGTTAAAATTATGACCTTGTTATCCTTTTAGTTAATAATCAAATTTGAAATTTAACAAAAAAAACATTTTATTATTAAATACCTTTATTATTGAAAAAAGATTAAAATTTAAAAATAATTTGTATCTTAAAAATATAAAAAAACTTTCTTAAATTATAATTGAAATTTAACTTAAAAACATTTTATTATTAAATATTTTTATTATTGAAAAAAGATTAAAATTTAAAAATAATTTGTATCTTAAAAATATAAGGAAACTTTCTTAAATTATAATAGTATATATGAAAATTACATTAAAAAAATATTTTATCTTTAATATAATCACTAAAATACTAAAATCTTCAATCAATATTATTATTTAAAAAATAATAAAAAATAATAATAAATATTTTTTTAAATAATACAATAATATTATTTTAAATATAAAAATAATTATTATATATATTTTCAATATTATTTAGCTGATTGGTAAGAGGGATTATTGTAAATAGCTTTTCTCTTTTTCAATATTCGGACACAAACCAAAATGTTTAATGCAAAGTTTTTAACTCATATTTAGTAGAACATTTTTTTACCACATATCAAATATCAAATGCTTACACCACATTTTTTTAAAACCAATGAGAAATTTTAAGATTTTATTTGATCTCTTATCAAGGGAGGGTATGAAAACTTAGGAAACGTGGCAGATTTAGACCATATATATTGAAACTTGGATTAATTTTACGTTTCAACTTAGCATTAGTTTGAAAAATTAAATCTCAAAAAATACGATATCCCAAAGTCTTAGCATGTCGGTTATGTGTTACACAACCTTGAAGCACTTCAACTTGAACCTCCTCTTATTTTGTGTCGTTATCTTCATTTGTTCTATTTTTTTTATTTTTTATTTATTTATTTGTTGTTTCTTCATTTTTATTCGAAAACTTATTACTACCTACATGTGAATCAAGACCTGCATGTGAATAATGAGTAATATTTAAAAAAGTAAAAAACCAAAAATAGAAATCATATAGAACAACATGGAGAAACAAAATTTAAAAAAATAAAAATAAACACCGATACTATGAAAACCATACTGTTATTATGTTTAAAGTCAAGATGCTAAAATATCTCAGTAAGATCTCTTTTAGTCTCTAAATCATATGGTTTGACGCCCATTTCATGCATGCCAACCTACAGTGTACACAATGTTTTATATATTTAGATATGATAACCTACGAAAAAGACACTATATTTTATATATACTCATATGTTCTTAAGAAAGTCACCTTAGTACATTACTTTGAAGAAATTTGAATAAAAAGGGGACTTAAACTTTAAGAAGGGCATTTGTAATATTTTTTTTACATAACTATTTTTCTTACATAATTATTTTTTTCCACTGTAAATAGTATGAGTCAATTATTGAATGGTATATAAAATTGATGTATTTTTTCCTTAACTATTAATTTCTACTTGGTTTGCAAAATAAAATAAAATAACATAACATCATTCCATTATTTTTGCATATTAACTTGGAACATAGCTTTGAAATTTGCACATATTTTCTTAATATTTCCTCAAGTACATATAGAGGTGATTTAAGACTCTTACAATCATTATTTTTGCATATTAACTTGGAACATAGCTTTGAAATTTGCACATATTTTCTTAATATTTCCTCAAGTACATATAGAGGTGATTTAAGACTCTTACAAGCCTTGCATGTTAGCTTTTTTCAATGAATAGGAACTTAAATAATTTTACATATTTTTGGAGAATTTAAACATACGATCTAAAATATGTGGAAAATCTTTAATATTGAAAAATATTAAGTAATGAGTTTTAATATACACATATTCATCTCAAAAGCTATGAAAGATCTTATTGTATTTAAATTTTTTTATCTCAATACAATAGTAATCATTAATATGAAGTACAATGGTAATGGCTAATATCAAACAAATTCTAGTTAATATCAAACAAATTCTACTTGGTTGTTTAAAAGTTTATTTAAATTGTTGTTTTGGAAAATTGTCTAATTAAAGAATTTTTGTGTAGAAATAATTGTAGTTGTAATAGTTATCACATTTAAAAATTCCATAAATGTTAAGCGTAAATAATATTTTTTAACCAAAGAATATTATACTTTCCAAGGATTCTTAGTATATATACTTTTAAAGGATTCTCAGTTTGCGCAAAATAGTTATCACATTTAAAAATTCTGTAAATGTTAAGTGTACATAAGATTTTTTAACCTTCAGATTTATAAAATAAGTGAAATCACTCTGACTGTCATAATTTGTATCTTCACATTCTACGTTATACTTTGTATCTTCAAACTCCATCCTCTGAGTGTTTGAATTTCTTTGTTGTCAGAAGTATTGGTCTGAAAACCCTCCCTTTTTTTCCTTTCTGGGGAGCTTTCCCTCTTTTTTTTTGTGCTTTCCCACCCCCTAATGCATTCTTATATTTGAATCACTATGTATTTCAAGTGCAAGGACTAAGACCAATGATTTGATTCTTTTAGTTTTTTGTGCTTATCAAATAGAATTCTTCTCTAGATATTTGTAACTGAATCCCTTGCTGAAGAAACTCAACCTAGATAAATATTTCATGTTGACCTATCAATAAAACCCACTCTTGGAGTAGAAGAAGGATTTCCTATGGAATTTACCCCGCCATTGTTGCTTACCCTATAGCTAAGAATGGACATTGATCTCCTCCTACCTCTTATGTTTTTTATTTATTCCCTTAAAAAATCTAGCTAGGGATTTTATCTGTACTACCTTTCCTAAGAGGGATTTATTTCATACCCTATGTGTTGCAACATTAACATGATATTCCAATGGGATATTATTTATCTATGACACATCATAAGTTGAGGGTGATGAAGGCACCCACAATCTCTGCATAACTTACCAGGGTGCTTCAGTTTCCCAGAGACAGGGAAAGCAAGCCCTACACCTCCTATTCCATCATGTTATCAAACCCATAGTCATGTTATCACTTCAATATGCCACATGTCCCAACACTTTTGCATGAACAACAAGTAGGTTATGCATGGAAGCCACTCGTAGATGGTGCATTGGTTGAAAATATTTATAAACATTCTCAAAATTGATGAACAAAATAATATAGTTTCCTAACTTTATATTCGACCAAGATATCTATCTTAATTTAAAATAATTTAAAACACCATAAAAAATATTATATATATCACGTTGGATATATGTAATATTTTTTAACCAAAATATATTCCCTTCTTGATGTTTCTTCACAATATGCCTTAGAAACATCAAGAAGTCCTTGTTAGGTTCCTTTTCCCTCTTGAAACATCAAGAAACCAATGGAAAATACTCACTAAGTAGTATGAAACATGGCATAGAATATAGAAAGGGCGTAGAAGGATGATAATGATGGAGTGAGTGTAAAGACAAAAGGATAAAGCAAGCGAGGGAGAAAAGGAAGCGCAAATGATGATAGTATGACCTTCTACAAATAGAAGGACACCAAAAAAGTTTTATAAAGAACAAGAAGTAGAAGAACGAAAATATCATGTTAACTCACGATGTATATGTCATGCATTGTAATGGGCTATTTTGGGATAGATAAGAATAGAACTTGAAACCCTATATTTTCGGTATAAATATGTAATGAGATTGGGAGGGAGAGATAGATATAGAGATATATAGATATGTGTGTATGTGTGTGTGTGTGAGAGGGTGTGCATGAAAGATAATTGAGGTTATGGAAATATCATGCATGTAATAGTCAGTTAGTAAAAAACAAGATGAATAAAGAAGTAGTTTAGAGAGGATATTGTGTCTTGTGTTCTTACTTGTCTTTATGCATTAATAAGTGATGATATACTTCGTAGAATGTATTTAGTCTATGGATTGGTTATGCTGTAATGATCATGTATGGTTGTGATAGTTTAGGTAATAATCAAGAACACACATAAGTTAAGATCAGGAAGAATGATTCATGCATCATCCTCCATTTCCCTTACTGCTACAAAAACCTAGTTCTTCCAGCTCCAATAGATACCTCAGGTGAGACTTCATCTTTGCAAGAAGGTGATGCTGAAAGGGTCAGTGTATTGAGGGTTATGTTGGTCAGAGACAAACTGAACCTTGGGTCTTAGAACCATTGCACAAAAAAAAAGTAGCAAACAATAGTTCACTAAATCCCTTAGAACTTTCCCAGATATCTAAGAGTTCACCATGTGACCTAAAAATAGAGTTTTCACAAATGTCTTTCCCTTTTCTTTAATATTCCATTGAAATATATCTAACCATGTTGAAAAACTAGCATGGGAAGATTAGGAAAAAATTATTCTTTATTACACTGTCACCCTTATCCTTCTATCACACATTATATCATATTTAATTTAATTTGTTTAATAAATCATAGTTAATTAAACATCAATATTGTGACCTTGTATATATTAATCAAATTTTAAGTTTACCTTAAAAGCATTTTATTATGGTGGATGCATCCTCGGATGGGGTGTTATCAGCGGATATGTGGCAAACGGAGGAGCGTGCAGATCGCCAGCAGGGCACGGAGCCACGTGAAGGGCTCGTGCCCCCATCCACCACCCTCCCGCAACTTTATTACTCCTCATGACATATGAGAGAGCATTAACGCCCCTCCCTCTCGACGTATTTGGTATGGCGCAGACTCTGGTTATGGCTCATTGTCTGTGTTATTGGCTGGAGGTTCTCTTCCGACCAATGCCATGGTTGACGAGGGCTAGCACAGGCGACCCCCCGGAAACTACCCTCTACATCTGGACTCTCTCCAGTTGCTATAGCAATTCTATGCCGAAACATAAGCGAAGGTTGAGAGGGAGGCCAAAACGTGGCTCTCCTTGGAGACCTCGTCGTCCCATGGCACCACCTGCAAAAGAAATCACCCATCTCCAGGATTTAGTTCCTCAATCGCACGGCTCGGCCTGGAGCGTCCTTCACTCGCTGTCGCTGAGAGAACCATCTGGCTCACCTTTCACGGCTCCTCCTGGCACCACTGCTACCCAGCACCCTTCAACCTCCCATGGCCAACCCCATGAAAATTGCACCCCGACAGACTCACTTCACGGAGAGCAACTCAAGGACAAGATTTCCATCCTCCATGGTCTAGTCTTCGACCTCCGCTAGGGGGTGGAAGACTTAAGGTTCCGCCTCGAAGTAAACACTGAGAAAATTGAGCTCTTTCTCCAGCTCCTCTCATCTCTGCAAGCAGTTGTCCCTACAGACCCGGGAGGAGAGACCTCCAACCCTGTACCAATAGATGATTTCGGGGGCGTCAAGGCTGATGAGCAAAAGGAGCACGACGCCACCACTCAAGGCGGAGATACAGGAATGCAATCCAGTGCAGGGTTCGTGGAGAAAAGGATTGATTGCGAGCTTGAGGCCGAGCCTCGGATGCAGGAAATTGAGAACACCAGTCAGAGCATCGACGACGGAACGAAAGGCAAAGAGCAATGGGGGGATGGAACAACGATTATCGAAGAGGAGCCGTGGCCTGGAGATCTCCAAGGCACCTGGCTAGGTTACGTGTCCAGCGTTTAAATTATGTGCCAAGATTTTAGGTTACGTGTCATTCTTTGTTGTTGTTTATATAGTTTCAGACTTTAGTGCCATGTCGGCTTTATAAATCTTTTGATAACTGAGTTGATGATTGGGCTAGTTTCCCCTCTGTTGGGGCAGCCCCATCAACAACATTACAACTATCACTGTACCTGAAATCTCTTTTTGCCTTTGGCAGGTTTCTAATATAATTTTCACTTCTTACTTAAAAAAAAAAACATTTTATTATTGAAAAATAAATTAAAATTTAAAAATAAGTTATATCTTAAAAATATAGAGAAACTTTCTTATAATAGCATATAACAAAATTACATGAAAAATGTTTTATCTTTAATAAGAACACTAAAGTCTTCACTCAATATTATTATTTAAAAAATAATAATAAATTACCAAAAAAAAATAATATAATATTATTATTTTAAATATAAAAATAATTATTATATATATTTTTAATATTATTTATCTTATTATTGGTAAGAGGGATGGGATTATTGTAAACAACTTTTCTCTTTTTCAATATTTGGACACACAAACAAAAGTGTTTAATTCAAAGTTTTGAACTCATATTTAGTATAACTTTTTTTTACCACATATTAAATGCTTATAATACATTTTTAAAACCAATGAGAAACTTTAATAATTTATTTGACCTCTTATTAAGGCATGGGATTAGAAAACTTAGGAAACATGATAAATTTAGAGCATATATATTGAAACTTGAAATTTGGATTAATTTTAAGTTTTAATTTTTTTTTTTTGTAAATAAGGTGTAATTATATTAAGCTTCCCCAAAAAAACCAGTCAACATACCAGATTCGTCGGGCCGTAATTACTGGACTGCCCCATCACGGAGGAAACCARTCCAGCCGGCCCGCAAAACGTGGGTTTATCAAGTCATAAGCAAGATTTTTTAAAAAGAGGGCATTTCCTGTCTTTGCCATACAAAATGAAACTAGACACTTAGACACCTGGAGAACGAGACAGAGTAAATCTAGACACCTGGCTGGCCACTTGGCCTAGTGGCTGGGGGGTCCCCTAATCCAGGCTCTTCCGCGTCGTCCACCATCCAGTCGCTTCCATGCTCGTCGTGCTCCTGGTTGCGCTCAGCTGCCTTGGCCGTGTCCTCGTACACCTCCTCATTCCTGATTTTGTCCGGTGGGCTCGTCCCAGGATGCTGGACGTAATCTCCCGTGACTTCGAGGTCTCCCTCTGCGGCGTCTTCCTCAGAATTCGGGCACAGGGCCTCGTGCATGGACGCCAGAATTTGGAGGAAGCTGGCCACCTTAATTTCCAGTGCTTCCACCCGGTGATGCAAGTCTGCAACCTCCTGTTGGATCTCAAAGACCAGGGTGTACAGTGTGGCTACACTGTCCCTAAACTACGCTTTGTCGAAGGAGGCAGGGCCATCGAGAGCTGTTGCACTGGGTAATTGCGGAGAGGCCTGGCCGGGGCTGGAAGTGCTAGCGAGAGGATGGGACGGGCCAGGGTCGTGGAGGAGCCGACGGAGAATAATTGAAGGACTTG
>ML787879.1:0-20836 GCA_009831015.1 Picea engelmannii | reverse complement strand
TAGTAACCTTGTTGATGGCTGCTTGCCTATCTACTATGGGCTCTGTGAGAAGATCTTGGAAATAGTCAACCAAATTTGTTTCCAAATCAGCATGAGAGTAGAGTGTATCCCCCGCATCCGATACCAAATGAGTGATCCTGTTGTTGTGTCTTCTTTGAATGATAGTTCAGTGGAAGAACTTGGTATTGCGTTCTCCCTCCTTAAGCCATCGGACTCGTGACTTCTGTTTCCACAGTATCTCTTCCTGTCTTTTTCTCTCTGCTATTTGTTGGGCCAGCTCGAGTTCCTGTGCTTTTAGCTCATCTGTGAACCCCTGCTCCCTAATCTGATATTGAAGCTTACTCATTTGCTGTGAGAGTTGCTTCTGTGAGTCAAATATGTTACCAAAGGTGTGTCTATTCCAAAGCTTGAGAGTTTGCTTGAGGTTCTTTAGCTTCTGCTGGAAGCGATACATTTTGGAACCTTGATAAATCTCTGCCTGCCGCCACCAGTCCTGGATGTTTTCCTTGAAGTCTGGGTGATCTAGCCAGAACTGTTCAAATCTGAAGGGTCTTTTCCCAGGGGTTGCCGAGACATCCGCCCATAATTGTATGGGCCAGTGATCAGATCCAGGGTAGTTGAGGATGGTGGATTCCATAGCCGTGCCATCCAGAAGCAGAGGTTCCGATAGGAGAAAGCGATCCAGTTTGCAGGCAATTTGGTGAAACCCCGTTCTTCGGTTTGTCCATGTGTGAGTGCCATTGTTGGTTTCCAAATCTATGAGATTGAGGTCATCTATCAAAATGTTGAAGTCACTAGAGTCTGGATCCAAGCGCCTCGAGCCTCCTTTCTTTTCCTCGAGGCTGCGGATGATGTTAGGATACAATATCTTAAAGTGTATTCTTTTAAAACATTCTAGTGATATTAAAGGTTGTTAGTGTTTGGCTCTTGGCATGTTAGCTATGTGTTGCACAACCTTAAAGTATTTCAAGTGTAATCTCTTATTTTGTGTTCTTCTCTTCATTTGTTCTATTTGTTCTATTGTTTTCATTTTCTAGTTTATCCATTTGTTATTTTTTCATTTTTTATTGGAAAAACCATTATTACTTACATAAAAACCAATAAATGAGTAATATTTAATCAAGCTAACAATAGAAATCATAAGAACAACATAGACAAAATAAATTTAAACAAAATAAATTTAAAAAAAATATACATAAGTACAAATATTATGATAACCATATTGTTGTTATGTTTAAAATCAAGATGCTAAAATATCTGACTGACATCTCTTTTAGTCTCTAAATCATATGGTTTGAGGCCCATAACCATATTGTTATTATGTTTAAAATCAAGATGCTAAAATATCTGACTGACATCTCTTTTAGTCTCTAAATCATATGGTTTGAGGCCCATTTCTTGCATGCCAACCTACACAAAGGACACAATGTTTTCTATATTTAGATATGATAACCTACGCAAAAGTGGCTATATTTTATATATACTCATATCTTCTTAAAAAAGTCACTTTAGTACATTACTTTGAAGAAATTTGCATAAAAAGGAAACTTAAACTTTAAGAAGGGCATTGGGAATATTTTTCTTATATAATTATTTTTTTCCAATGTAAATAGCATGAGTCAATTCTTCTTTGTAAGTGCAATAGTATACAAAATTGAAGTATCTTTTTATGTAACTATTAATTCCTACTTGGTTTGGAAAATACAATCAAGATAAAATAAAATAAAAGATATTAACTTGTAACATAGCTTTGAAATTTGCACATATTATCTTAATGTTTCCTAAGTACATATGGAGGTGATCTAAGACTCCTACAAGCGTTGCATGTTATTTTTTTTTAATGAATATGAATTTAAATAATTTAACATATTTTTCGAGAATTTAAATATATACGATCTAAAATATGTGGAAATTTTCAATATTAAAAAATATTAAGTAATATGTTTTAATATACACATATTCATCTCAAAAGTTATGAAAGATTTTATTGTATTTAAAAAAAATCATCTCAATACAATAGTAGTCATTAATATCAAATAGAATAGTAATGACTAATATCAAAGAAATTCCAATTAATATCAAATAAATTCTAGTTGGTTGTTTAAAAGTTTATATAAATTGTTGTTTTGGAAAATTATCTGATTAAATAATTTTTGTGCAGAAACAATTGGGGTTTCTATACAATGTGGAGAAATTAACTAAACAATATCTTATTTTCAAAGGCTTCTCAGTTTAGGCTCAATAGTTATCACATTTACAAATTCCATAAATGTTAAACATACATAATATTTCTTAACCAACCCCCGGATGGGGTGACACACGGAGAAGATGGGGCACGTGGAGACGTGCAAGGAGGGTCCATTTATGGTGGCCAACCGCCCTCACGCCCTTGCCAGTTATGAGGGCTCTCACTTCAGTCAGCCTCCATCCATTGACAAGGCCTCTCACGCGCGAGAACAGGTCGGCCAACCAGAGAATTAAGCTCTCGGCTTTAATGGTTGCAGCCACCATTTGTGCTATTATCCACCTTTTTGAAACCCTTAGTATCCATTCGCAGCTCATAGAGCCGAGCAAGAACAAGAGTGAAGGAGAAATTCTGGCTCTGGTCCTCATTTTCATTATGCCACGAGCTAGAGGAAG
Source organism: Picea engelmannii (assembly GCA_009831015.1). Classification (NCBI taxonomy): domain Eukaryota; kingdom Viridiplantae; phylum Streptophyta; class Pinopsida; order Pinales; family Pinaceae; genus Picea; species Picea engelmannii. The sequence goes on along the minus strand of ML787879.1, from coordinate 18,196 downwards.
ACCCCGAAGAGGAGCAGGATGGTACGCGCATGACTCCAGGATGAAAAGACACAAGAGGTTTGAACAGGCTCTGGTTCTAGCTAAGAGGAAGAGACGCAGGGAGACCACAACAATAGACTTTCCCCCCAGAACTTATGTCAAGGAAATTCTGACCATGGAACTCCCCCATGACTTCTCTGAAAGTCGAATGTTTACAGTTCCGGACAATTGGAACCCTCCGACGTGCATTGAAGCAGAAGCACCACCGCCCCACTCGCGAGAGGCACATAGTCCCAGTGACGCTCCCACTGAGGAATTCGCCACCTGCCTAGTAGAGGAAGAGATGCAGCCACAGAGAAAGCAACATGGCCACCAAGAGACAGATGTTAAACAAAAGACACCACCCCTGCCACCACTCCTTCACCCGAAGCACATGAACGTGATCCTTGAGGTCTGCAGTATGGTGGACGACCAAATCTTTAGGGATGTCCACGTTAGCCAATGGTTGTAAATGCTATATGCAGCTTACTCCAGTGCCACTCCATGGCGACAATGCCCCACCTGCTCTCATCTCTATGTCATTCCTATCAGCAGTGGCAAGGCGATGGACGACTGCAAGGAATCCGGTGAATAGGTTCTTCTGTTCAACATTGTCTCCAACCCTTTCTCTTTTGATGTTTATCAGAGATATAGGTCTTTTAGTTAATAGCCCTGTTAGCGTTAGCATAGGCCTTACTAAACTGCTGCTGAAAATGGACATGCACCCTGGTTTCCTTCGGGCAGGGTGGCAAAATGAGTTTTTTGAATTTGCATGCTATTTTGGACAAGCCAGTTGTCTCGGTTTCCTACACAGACGGGATAGCTGGCACCTACATGTCATGGTGTATTTTCTTTTTGAAGTTTTAATATAACAAGATTCTCCTTTTTACTTAAAAGAAAAAAAAAATATTTCTTAACCAAACAATATCATACATTCAAAGGCTTCTCAGTATATCATACTCTCAAAGGATTCTTAGTTCGTGCAAAATAGTTATCACATTTAAAAATTATGTAAATGTTAAGAATACATAATATTTTTTAACCTTCGGATTTGTAAAATAAGTGAAATCACTCTCACCGTCATAATTTGTATCTTCACCTTCTACGTCATACTTTGTATCTTCAAACTCCATCCTCCCAATGTTTGAATTGCTTTGTTGTCAGAAGTATTGGTCTGAAAACCCTCCCTTTTTTCCTTTGTGTGGAGATTTCCCTCTTTTTGTTTGTGCTTCCCCACCCCCTAATCGAGTCTTATATTTGAAGCACTATGTAGTGAGAGTGAAAGGACTAAGCTCAGTGATTTGAGTCTTGTATTTTTTTGTACTTATCAAATAGAATTCTTCTCTAGATATTTGTAATTGAATCCCTTATTTGAGAAACTCAACCTCGATAAATATTTTCATGTTTACCTACAACTAAACCCCACTCTTGGAGTATAATAATGATTTCCTATGGAATTGACCCCACCATTGTTACTTACCATATAGCTAAGAATGGATATCGATCTCCTCCTACCTCATATGTCTTTTATTTATTCTTTAAAACATCTAGGTAGGGATTTTATCTGTAATACATTTCCTAGAAGTATTTATTTCATATCCTATGTGTTGTAACATTAACATGGTATTCGAATGGGCTATTCTTCATCCATAATACATCATAAGTTGAGGGTGATGAAGGAACCCTCAACCTCTGCATAACTTAGCAGAGTGCCTCAACTTCCCAGGGACTGGGCAAGGAAGCCCTACACCTCTTATTCCATCATGTTTCCAAACCCATAGCCATGTTATCACTTCAATATGCTATGTTTCCCAACACTGTTTCACAAACAAGACATAGTTGATGCATGGAAACAACTCATAGATGGTGCATTGGTTGAAAATATTTATAAACTTTGTCAGATTTGATTAACGGAATAATAGAATTTCCTGAATTTATATTCGACCAAGCTATCTAATTTCATTTAAAATAATTTAAAACACTGTACAAAATATTATATATAACACGTTGGATATATGTGATATTTTTTAACCAAAATATATTATGATCGAAATACAATTTTCAGTGAAATGTCCATAACATTTACATAAAATACTATTTTGAATCTTCATAAAGCCCAATGCAATAGCCTTTTCAGACAATGGAATCATGGTTTGAAAAGGAATATAATTCCTCTAATATTTGGACATTCACTCCCAAAAATATGATTGAATATAATAATGATTCCCATGGCAAAGTTTTGATTGATTCCAACTTCGATTTCCTATGGCTTTGTGTTTCCTATAATAGTGAATTAATCAATACCCATTATAGTAACCATATTTTCTTCAATAATCAAAACAATTTACTCATAATCAAAACAATAATCCCTTCCCCCTGATGATTGAAAGATGATCCAAAAATGTACTAATTCCAAACTATATGATTGAACGTTCACAAGTTGACACTTGTCCTGTTGATAATTGTCTTCGGTCCAAATGCCTGCGGATAAAATAATATCCTTATTTTATACTTTAAGGAATATTAATATAATATTATTTTTTGGGTTTAAACACCCTTAACTTATCCGCCTTAACTTCAACTAGTGGAGTTTCATCCCCCCATACTCTTTTACGTGGTTGGCCTGTCGCAGCGAAGTAGTTTCATTATATTTTTTATGTGATTATAGTTACATTCTCAGTACAGAAGTACTTCCTTTTTGCATCTAGGCTCATCAGCCTAAAAAATATAAATATCTCGCACTAAACCTATGCTCGTGGAACTTCTAGGATGAACACACTCTTCGTTCAGTGTTCCACCCTTGGACACTTACACATGTGCATAGTACAACATGACATGTATACAAAAACGATTTCTTGGCTCAAAATTGCACATTAAGCGGGTGTGCACGAAATCCTCGGTTGTGTGCCTTTTTCCTCCAATGCACCATCCTTTCACTCTTACACATTCACATGCTACATAAATCAATTTGTTCCACTTTTAGTCTACCATTACTATGTACTTACACATGTTCGTAATAAATACATAAAGTTGTGCACTATATTCATTGTAAACTATGCATACTCTATTGGTGTGACATTTACGCACACTAACTTAATGCGAGCAAAATCAAACCAAGGATCGTGTTCCCTCAACTCACCCACTTATATGTAAATGATACTTACATTTATATGTACACTTGGTTTTCATCCTAGGGGTATTAAATTCCCCTATGCCTTATTTATCCACTCTCCTAAGTGCAATATATACACATATACAATCAAAATTTCAAAAGTCTTCAAAAATACGTGGGTATTCTACCTGCATGGCATCCCTGGGGCCATACCAGGTCCATTGGACTTGTAATATCCCTATGGATTGATTCTGGATCTTCTTAATATTTTGATCCAATATGTACATTGGATGCATTTGAAAATTTCCTACTTGGTCCACCTGAATTACATTCCAATCAATGACATGATTAGTATTAGGTACATATATTTTAAGTAATAATACATGGAATACATTATGAATACAAATTGATCCAAGTAAGGACAACATGTATTCTATAGGCCCAATCCTTTCCAAGATTTCAAATGTCCCACAAAAATGAATTTCCATCTGGGAGAGATTTCCCAACTTCAAGGAACTTATGTTCTCATTTACTTTTACGAACACATGGTCACCCAAAGTAAATTCTCGATGACTTCTTCCCTTATAAAAATAATTTTTTTTCCTGTCCTGGGCATCCTTTAAATTTTGTTTTATTTTAATCATTTTCTCTTCCATTTCTCTAATTAATTTTGTCTCAACTCACTAGTGTGTTTCATTTCCTACCATAAAATGCCTCAAATGGGTTCATCTTCACAGATGCTTGGTACCCATTGTTGTAACAATACTCTACCAAGTGAAAATGATCCTCCTATTTGGATGGCTTATCCATCACATACAACCTTAGCATATATTCTATTATCCGATTCACCCTTTATATCTGCCCATCGGACTATGGATGATAACCTATGCTAAAATGTATATTTGTTCCAAATTCCTTAAATAATCCTTTCCAAAAATTTGATGTAATTTTTGGATATCTGTCATACACAATTGTCTTGGGCATTCCATGTAATCCAGGTATTTATTTCAGATAAATATCATCTAAGTTAGATTCCTTGTGAGTGAGATTTATTGGAATAAAATGGGTATCTTTGGCAAGCTTATCAATCACTGCCATGATGGAATCATGCTTCTTTCTAGTTATGGGTACTTTAGTGATAAAATACATTGCTACAACTTCTCGTTTCCACTCAGGGATGGGAAAGGGATGTAACAAACCAATTGGGTTTCTATGCTCAACCTTGACCTTTTGACATGCTAAACACCTGGTAATGAAATCAACAATTTATTTCTTCATGAATGACCAAGCATTTTGACTCTTGACAGCTGCAATAATTTTTTGGTAACCTAGGTGTCCAACATAAGGTACATTATGAATTTCTCCCAATATCAGATTCTCCAATTCTCAAGAATTTGGCATATAACTTTGGTGCATGTACATGAGAATTTCATCATTTTCTAGATTATAGTTTTCAACTTTCTATTGTAAATTACTTTTCTCAAGTTTTTCCTTTAACTAATTGGTACATTCTAATGGTTTTAGCATGTGTCTCATGCATCCTCTTGTTTATTTCATTAACTACCTTGTTCTCTTTAACTTTGATGTGTTTTATATCAAAATCGTATTCACTAAGGAAATTGAACCACCTAATTTGTCTAGCATTTAGAGTTGGTTTTCCAAACAAGTAATTCAGACCAATATGCTTCAACCTAAACTCAAATATTTTTCCCATGAGGTAGTACCTCCACATATTCAAGGAATACACTATGGATTCCGACTCTAAATCATGAGTAGCATAGTGTCTTTCATGCTCCTTCAATTTCCTTTATTAATAGCACACCACATACCCATTCTGAATAATGACTCCACACAATCCTCCTTTACATGAATCAATGCATACAATGAATTATTCATTTGGATCAACAATATTTATTATTGGAGCACTTGTTAATAAATTCTTCAAGTGTTGGAAAGTCTTTCACAATCCCATTTCCAGTCAAACTCCACACCTTTTTTTTCTGTAAAGAGGTAATTGGGTGTGCAATATTTGAAAATCCTTCGATAAATAACCTATAGTAACCTGCAAGGTCCATGAATGATATCATCTATGATACATTGCTTGTTGTTGGTAATCCTTCAATGACCTTTATCTTTTCTGGATCTACTGCTATCCCTTCTTTTGAAATGATATGGCCCAAATAATGAATTTTTTTCTGGTAAAATGAGCGCTTGCTAGATTAGGAATACAATTGATGCTCCCTTAATACATGTAACACCATTCTTAAGTGTTTATCATGCTCTTCTTCAGACTTAGAATATATCAAAATATCATCCAAGAAGACAATGACAAACTTATCTAAGTAATCTATGAATATACCATTTATGAGACACACGAAGACAATTGGTGGATTCGTTAACCCAAATGGCACCACTGTGAACTCATAATGGTCATACATATTTTTGAAGGAAGTCTTGTTGATGTATTCTGATTTAATTCTTACCTAATGATAGGGTGACCTCAGATCAATCTTCGAGAATACTTTTTCATCTTTCAGATGATCAAAGAGGTCATCTATCCTTGGAAAAGGATACTTGTTCTTCACATGAGTTACCTTGTTAAACTGCATTAATTCAATGCAAATTCTCAAAGTTCCATCCTTTTTATTCACAAATAATACTAGGGCACACCAAGGTTCTACACTTGGGAATATATACCCCTTCTTAATATGTTCTTCAAGTTGTATTTGTAATTATTTAATTTCTGGTGTACTCATCCTATAAGGATTCTTAGATACTGAAGCTACTCAAGCCGTCAGATTGATGGAGAAATCAATATCTCTCTTAGGTGAGAATCCTAGTATTTCCTTGAATACATCATCAAAATCTTTTAGGACTGCATAATCTTCAATATTTGGCACCTCATTTTCAGGTGTCTCTTCCATATGTGCTGCAAATATTTGACACCCATTCCTGTAACTTTTCTTTACCTACAAGGCTTAAAATTCTTTCAAAGGTACTGCTCTGGGAATTCCTTGTATTGTCCTCAAGTTTCCTTCTTAATACAAGAAAGTAAAACATTTATTATAACACTCTAGGACAACATGGTATTGGTCCAACCAATCCATACCAATTAGGAATCCATATAAACCTAGAGGTATGATGTTCAAATCTTCACTAGTGTTAATTCCATTCATGTTCATTGGACAGGCCTTAACCATCTCATTAATTTTTGTTTTAGATCCTATAGCTAGCTTCACCATCAAAGGTTTTCTAGGATTGATTCTTAGCAATTGAAACCTCACCACCAACTTAGGATATAGATAACTATGAATAGCTCTCAAATCAATCAAAATAGGAATGGTTTGGTTATTGATATTACCTTCCAATTCAATCAAATGTGCCTGAAAATTGGTTTTCTTTTTTCCAAATAGGCATAAATATTAGGTACATTTATGCCCATGTCCTCCATTATTTAATATTGATGTACATTGTGAACATTCATCACTTTTTCACTTCTATGAGGGCAATCTCTGTACATTTGATCTCTCTTACAACCTCAACATTGAATAGGTAGTTTCCCTAGTATTTTTCCCAATGTCTCTATCATTCTTGATTCTTTAGAAGTTCATTGTCCCTAAGAGTTATTCCTGAAGAATGGTGTCTTAGTTCCATTCTTCCTCTATACCATCTTTTTTTTCTGTCTTCCCAATATTTTTGGTAAGTTTCCCTCCATTTATGTTTATCATAAAGGCACTTAACCATTTTTATAGTTTCCTCCAATGTTTTGGCATCATTGTATTTTATTTTATCACTGATAAATTATGTAATCCCACTCAAATATCTCTAAATCCTAACTTTCGTGTCTTGGATGAAGGAAACATATTTCAACAACTCTAAAAACCTCATGTCGTATTCATCTGTGGTCACACTCCCAATCTTGAGTTCAAATAATTCCTTCATTTTCTTATCATAATATCTCTTATTCAAGTATTTCCTTTGAAAATACCTCTTGAATTCTCTCCAGGTCACCTTCTTCTCATCAATGTGATCTACGTTTACAAATTGATCCCACCATATTGATGTTTTTCCCTTGATATGATAAATAACAATTCTACCTTCTTTGTGTGAAGAGTAATTATGCAACTAAAAATATTTCGTCATGTTTAGTATCCATGTCTCTACTTCTTCATCCTTCTTGTGTTCACCATCAAAATTAGGAGGCTTGATTTTGTCGATTTCCTCATGTAGCTCATCCACCCTAGACCTATTCTTATGCTTCTTGGTAGGAATTGAACTGTTGTGTGCTCTCATAGTGGAATGGATTGGAGAGTGATGGCATTTTTTGTCAACACTTATTTTTCTCCTTCTCTTATCATGAGACTTATGGCTTCCTGATCTGCTTGACTCAATCTTCTTATCCATATTCTTCTCTATTTTTTCCAAGCTCTGCATTAACTTGATTTTGAAGTATTCCTATCGCTCCTTGGATTTCATAAGCCTATCATTATAATATATATAACTCAATACATCATTTTGCAAACCTTTTATGGTCTCTACCAATTTCATGCATTCTTCCTTACTTTTTTCATGTCCATTTGAATTTGTTCCTACATTACACATATGGACATACATTCCTCTAATCTCTTCTTCAAGGATGTAAACTCTCTTCACATATTCCATGATTCTAAAATTGTGTTCATCGTGTCCTGATCTAATTGTTGTTAGCTATGAAAAATGTGTAGCCAACACAATTTTTTAGGCTAAACAATTTTAACAAAACCATTAAATTATGTACAATTTTATTTCAATAAAGCTTCAAAATTCCTTTTTTTGATTTCTTGGAAAATTTACTTCCCAATCGATTTTGCATGCAATACTTCTTAGTTATAAATTCATAATTAGCATGCACCAATTTTTAACATGCAATGCTATAATGTAGTGCATGCACCACGCCCTATATCTAGTGTGCATACGTTTCTGTCGTGCACCAATTTCTACTAAGCACAACTTTCATGTATTGCACACCAATACTTTGCATGCACTACAAACACTACAGTACACAATGCGAGGTGTAGTGTGTTCACATTGCGTTCATGTACTCCATGTGTGCTAATATCCTAGCGTGCACTAATACCTATTGAGCGCAACTTTTATGTCATGCACAAATATTATGTGCGCACAATGTTGTGCATGCACCAACAATTCAAATTGCACTCCACCAATAATCCATGTGCACACCTTTCACATCACATTATTAATCGTGCTCTACAAACTTTCCACCCTGTGATGTGAAACATTAATTTGTTTTTCTGTGCACCCACATTTTGCGGATGCCACCAACTATACATGACGCAATGCCACAATTTAGTGTACATATCCTATGCAGCATTACTTCCTGCACATCACCAAATATTTAGTGCACACACCTAAGAAAAATTATCTTTCCACATCACCGTCTATGCATAGTGCAGTACCCAATATCAATGTGCACTCCTACACACCTTTATCTTTTTGTGCATCACTACTACTTAGCGCGCATAATATTTTCGACATGTAACTGAGTTTTCCATAACTTTAATGCAAAAATTGGAGATTTTTCCTAGTTTTCACCCAATTTCTATTATGGGCTTTTTGCAATCATAATTTTTTTTTATTGCACTCTAATTCACCCAAATCCAACCGCTGCAACAACACATTTTTGTGTGCACTTATGGTTGATATTCATGGTGTGAATTTTCCAATTCATTCATGAATTGAGAATTTTTATTCTAACAATTCTACTCGACCTATCGTGGCTTCCGTGTAGCTTCAAATGAGACCAAATCTTGTCTGAATTTTCTTACAAAAGGATTAAAATTAGGGATATCTCATCACTTAACCAAATTTCCCCAAATTCCCTTGAATTTAACAACAAAAATTGGGGATTTTACCCCATTCCATTCAATTGCTTCCAATTTCTTTCATAGACGAACTGTAACATGAAAATTATCCACTTCTAAATTCAATTCTCTATGGGAATCTACTTTGACATTATGCTAACTCGACCCATCCAAGTTCAGTGTTTAAAACTGGGATCAGATACCAATTTGTAACATCCCTATTATCGATCTACTGTGATAACAATTCGTAACGTACCCAACCACCCTTTTTGGGGACGTCACTCAAAAAACTCTCTTATTGTCAGATATGACACCATTTTGTAACATACCCAACCACCAACTGGCTATGTCACTTAGAAACTTTCTGAACTCGGATACCATATTATAATTTCTGCATTACCAACAACTAAACAAGATTACTTTGTTAGTAATTAAAACATATAAATACTCTTCAATGCACCGTTACATACATATTCATAACATAAATACACATGTAGCATAAACAAAATAAAACCATGAAATCAATTTCATCATTATTACTACAACAAATGATTTAACACACAATTGACACTTATATTTTATTAACGGACACTAACTACATACATACCTTCCATGTTCCACCCATCCTTAGACTTCCATTCTCATAACTATAAGAAGAGGGTGTCCCTCGAGTTGGGGCTTGTTATATCCCAATAAAAATACCTTTTTATTCTTGTCTTAGGTGATTTTTTAAGTTTTAGTCTCATGAGTCATTCAATAAAGCGTGCTCCTCATTGAGTCTAGTCATCAATTTGAGTCAGGTCACATAAGGTAAAAAATGACTAAGTGGTTTCCATGGTCATTGTCCTAGGTCATTATTGGTCAAAATATAAGTCATTTACCTCCTATTGATCAGTTATGGGTCATATAAGTTGGGTTTTGTCCATTTTTAAGCCATCATATCTCTCTCAAATTGCGATTTGACCTTTATCTATTATTCTCCTTCATGATTATGAGTTTGTAGTGAATTTGTGTACTTTTTTACTGGAAGCACTACCAACTCAGCCTATGTTGTTAGCGCAAAGATTCATTTCAGCATATGGTGTGCTACAAACTTGGACGGAAAAACCCTGTTTTGAATTTCAAAAATTTTCAAGGGAAAATATTGTAAAAGTGGGTGTGTCTCAGTTATTGAACCAGCATCAAAGCACTGAGGGTATCTTCTACAGTTCTTTCTCGCCATCAAAGGAGTTTCCAAGTTTTCATACATTCAAAAATCTCTTCTTCATTAGGTTTTTTGCTCACCATTTCTTGTGCATAAATAGTTGTAGCAGGTTCTCGATTTTCTCATGGAAGCAAGGAAAGACCCCATTCCTAGGAAAATGTCAGGCTCCTTGGTCAGATTCGAGCCCACAAACACTTCCTTAATTGAGCAACATCTTAACCATGTTGACTCCTTCAAACACATGGGATTCTAGGGGTTTTTCCAGAAACTGCAAGGACACCATGTGGAGGTATCAAAGGAATTTGCTCAAAACTACATGAGTGGAAAGACAAAATTTGGTCTGTTGGAAATCCATGTGACATCAAATATCATTGAAGAAGTAACATAGATCCCTATGATAGGGGAACAATGGTTCAAAACAAAGAGAATTGAAAAGGAATAATGGTGCCAAGATATGCTTAGACCTGAACATAGAGGAGTTGATTTAGTGAAGGGTGTCTCTAGGAAATGGGTAATAGAGGAGTACGACATGTGGTTATTCATCATTCAGAGGCTTGTCACATTTGAAGGAAGATAAAGTTGGGTTTTGTAGTACCATTTCAAGATCCTTCTCCATTTCACTCTTAAGAAAGAGATTGAATTACCCTTTTTCATCTTCATGAGCTTGCAAAGGATGATTTCATTTGCACAAAGAAAACTCGATAATATTCAAAAGTCTATCTTCCACCATGATTTAATAAAACTTATATTCCTTGAATAGTTGAAAAAGGAAGTGAAGGATTGGCCCACCTTCTTATTTGTATCAAATTACCACATTGATCTCTGTCCTTCTCCTCCTAAACCCAAAACCTCTAAGAAGAAGACCGCAACACCTCATATTGACTCGTATGTCCCATCATCTGAGATACTACCTCCTATTGGCCATTTTTCTCCCTCATTTGAAGTATCACAATATTATGCCCCTTCTAATCTTACAGCTGAAATAGATTAGCCATCTTCTTCTACTATCCTTCCTTCATCTGAAAAACATAAATCTTCTCAAGACCTTATTCCTCAAAGACCCACACTTGCCAAAGTCTATATAATAAATAAGAGAAAAGGAAAGGCCCAAGAAACTGTTTTTGAAGAACCTTTTGTGGAGCTCCCTCATATGGAAATTGAAGACAATCCTCCAATTATCCAAACTAAAATTGACACACTAGCTCTCATAAGGTCCTTAAGGAGGAATCTTGTTTTACCAGAAGAGTCTATTCCAAGCAGTGATATGGAAAATCCTAGTGCTAAGTTGTCAAAATTTAAATCTTCCCTTCTTGTTATAACCCTAATTTGCACCAGACATTCTTACTCGGCCTCAGTACATCTCAGATTCCTTCTTTTCCAAAACACTACTGAACAACTCTTCTTAAAAACCCCTTTTATAAAGCCCCACATGCCTTGCTTCATTACTATATGTGTGTACATGCTAGCTGACCCAAGACAATCCACATGTACCTACAAAAGCACGGAAAAGGGAAAGATGTTGATGGAACACACATCTTTGTGTAATTTAACTAAACCTTTCAGCCATGCATGGCTAATCACTTGACCAAATACCTAGCTTCTTCTAGCCTATAAAAGAAGGGTTAGGGGTCCCATTTGAAAGGAGGAGAATCATAGTAAAGAAACTATACCCGATTAAGCATTCCCTTTGTCCCAACCTTTAGCCATCCTTATGCAAAGAGAAGTATATAGAAAAGCAGTTGGAAAATAGTGGAAGAAGAGCCCAAGACCACGATCGAGGAGCAGTAGTCGACTTTATCATTGTAAGGTATCATTGTGAAGTTAATAAAATAATTACTTTTCCTGTCTTGCCATATGAGATTGTCATTATTGGAATATTGATTGTATGATTGATTAAATCCCTAACTCATTAGTTCATGTATCAAATGCATGTGGATTTCTTTGTCTGTCTTTAGTGAATGCAGATCAGCATTGGGAGGAGAGTTTCAGTCAAAGAATGACCAAGCACGAAAATGGATCAACATCAAACAGGAAAAATAAGGTACATCAACTTAATCTCTTGAGCCTTGTATTTACATATGAGTAATAGGGGTTTAGGCATGGGATGATGGTAAAAAGTAAGAATCTTTAGGTCTTTTTTGCATGCATGATAAAACCCTTAGTGCTAGTCCATAGGAGGGATTTCCTACCCATAATATAATTGGTGACCATACTCGAGATCTTTAAGGTTTCTGGAAATGTTTTTTCTTGGGTATTTTTAAAAACTAGTTTCATTCCTTGTTTTTAAAGTTTCTGCAAAAGTTTGAGCTTGAAGAGTTTCTGGTCTTCCATACCAGTTATCTTTGTTTCTTTGCTTGACTACATTTTTTTCGAGACCCATAGAGGTACACATGACCTGTATAAGGTCTAAACGTGTGTACATGTGCCCTAAATTCCCAGAACCCATGTGTACACACTAATTGAGGATGTGTCAGTCGTGTGTATGATTCTAGAAAATTTATTTTAGAGAGGCAGTCATCCTCTCCCCTGTCAGAAATAATCCTTCTCAAGGGTTTTCTACAACTCTTTCTAGTGTTTATTGTTTGCAATCTATAGCTTAGGTTTCACCTCAGATTGGTTTGTTTTATGAAGTTTTCCTTGAATTATTCTCTTTTCTTTTCTTCTGTTAAATTAAGTGTTTGGGTCTTCAGGAGATCCTGGTTCTCAGTACCAATAGTCTCTAGTTGGGCTTGTTTTCTTGGATTTTCATTTATCGTAGAGTTTTAGAGATAAATGCAGCTTGTATAAGGCCTTCTGATGTAGGTGCGCCCTCAGGCACGTCCACTCACAAGACCTCCTCCTTCCTTGGCCCAAAGAACTCAAAAGCTCTTCAAATTCCCTATCGAGAATTTTCTACACCCACAACAGTTCTCTGAAAGATCTCCCTTAATCGATCGGGAAATCGGACTTCACAGTTTCGCGAGTCCTATAGTCGAGTGTTTTTGGATTCTCAAAACCTCGAACCCTGACGTAAGTCAACGCTGACCTTTCACGTGCCTATCGGAGTTTCTCATGTTGGGATTTCGGCACTCGCGATGCTCAAACACTTCGCTTTACCAAACCCCAAACCCCGATATAATTCCCTGTTGCCTTAGCCTCCCGGGCTAAGCCTTTTGTCCACGCGACCGAACCTTATGTGACTACAGTCATACTCCTCATCGGGGTTTCACGGTTTGTGATTTCAAAATGCACAAACAACTTGTCAGCAGGATTCCCGATATCCCCATGACTCAAACACCGATGAACGAACTCCTTGTTGGGACTTCGGACTTCGCGGGATCACGATTCTTGATGTAACGATTTCTTTGTCCCCGGGACTCCCGAAATGATGAACCTCGACTCCTCTCAGATCTTTCGACACGTGTTTTCCTTGAGATCCATGGCTAGGACTTCTTCTCAGGGTTTTGAGACTTGAAAGGTCTCGAGTCTCTGGGATTCTGAAACCCTGATTCTCCAATATCCCAGTGCCTCTCTGGGACTTTCCTTTGCTCACTAGGACTTAACTCCAGCACAAATGTTTCCTGATCGAATGACTGACGGTTAATCCAACAACGATCCTATGACTCGTGATCCTCCTGGGCTTAACCTCCAAACACGACTGTAACCTCCTCGCTTCTTTGGCGGATCCAACGACTGACGGGATTTTCACCAATCCTTTCCTCAAGATCCTGGTCATCTATCTCCCCTCTTTGAGGAATCTGCAAAAGGAGTATGGGTTCCTCCACGGAACATGTCCTCCTGCATGCAAATTTATGACACTTGTTCCAACACTATCACGCTCAACTCCCTGTGCCTCTCTTCAGGGTTCACTCAAAGGTACTATACCTCCTGAGCTTTGTCAATTCTGAAGATTTAGAATTTAAAACCCCCTACTCACACTCGGAAAACCTTCAAACACCTTAAATGTTTGAGATCTTCGACCCTGCGCACACCTGCAGCAACAGTCCTTCAAAGTTTCTGCTCAGATTCACAACTGAGACTCTCCCTTAGCTTGCGCCCTCCTGGCACGGCTCCAACAACCTAATTTAACTTCTAAGAACAAGAGTTAAACTACCTGAGCCTCCGTCAATGCACTCCTTGCGGACGTTTACGACTGCACTCCTTGCAAGAATCCTCACTCAGATAGAGAAGCAATTGAAACTCATTTCTTCTTCCCCTCAGATTTCAAACTCAAACATGAAATCACATACACAGTAATAAAGCAAATGAATAATAGGAAAGAAAACACTCATGAGCACATCATTCAACATCTACACATAGAGAACAGACACGAAACCATGGATTTTAATCAACTTCTTCTATTAATTCAAGATCTATACATGGATGTTCTTCTACAACTCTCTGCTATTCTCCTGTGCTCTTCCTACTTCAACTATGTTACAAATGTACAATGAGGGTGTCTATATCCATTTTCCCTCCTTCTTCTAAACTGTCTAATCTATGAATTGAAATCATATCTACCTGCATTAACTAGTTTTAAATGCATCCTATCTACTAAGGACGAGAGCGAATCGCTCAAGGTCTAATACAATATACAAAGTGCACTTCATTAAATTATCACATAAATGTTTGCACAACAGTTTCAAAGTGTTTTTCAAAATTTGTGTTGGACGCCTTCCAGTTGTCTTCCACTTCTGCGCTGGCTCACTTGACATGGGAGATGCTCCTGCATCATACTCCCTCGCTTGAAAACATTCATGGGCTCCTGTCCATGAGCTCCTGCACGGTATGTCCATGCTTTTGTATCTCTGCTTCAATCTCCCGGTTGGCATATTCAACTGGATGACCCTTCCACTTGACCAAATATTCAAAGTATTCTTTCCTTCTGGTCTTCTTACCTATTATCTTATCCAGTATCTGTTCCATCTGTGGCTTCTCTGCAACTGGCATCTGCTTTTGCCATTGAACCTCTGACTCTTCATCACTTGTTCCTGCTTCTCCATCTTTTTATGGATATAAATCTGAGAAGTTGAATATCAGAGATATTCCGATCCCATCCGGTAACTCGATCTCATAAGCATTTTCCCCCAATTTCTTCAAGACCTTACATGGCCCAATTTTCTTCATTTTCAATTTATTGTATTTTCCTCTCAGGAACCTTTCTCTTCTCAAGTGTGCTAGAATTAAGTCACCAACCGCAAATTGAAGTTGTCTTCGATGCTCATCTTCTCTCTACTTATACTCCTGACTTGAATTCTGCAGTCGCTCCTTCACCCGGCTATGAAGTTCTTTCATCGCCTCCGCGAATTCTTCTGCACTAGCGCTCCTAGTAGAAGTCTATTCCGAATCTATCAATTTAGAAAATCCTCTTGGCTGTGTGCCATATACAATCTGGAATGGATTCTGGCCTGTGCTCCTGTTCATTGAGTCATTATATGCAAACTCTACCTGTGGCAATATACTATCCCACTGGTTGTGGTCCTCTGTCACCAAGCTTCTCAGCAAGTCTCCCAGACTTCTGTTCACCACTTATGTTTGTCCATCTATCTGAGGATGATATGCAGAACTAAACATCAAGTTAGTCCCCATATTCTTCCACAGTTTCCTCCAGAAATGTCCCTCGAACTTTGTATCTCTGTCCGAAACTATCCTTTTGGGTAAGTCGTGAAGTTGAACAACCTCTTTGAAAAACAGATTTGTGATATGAGTCGCATCACTGGTTTTCTGGCATGGGATAAAATGTTCCATCTTGGAAAACCTATCGAATACCACAAAGACTGAATCAAATCCTCTTTGCGTCCCTGGCAATCCCAATACGAAATCCATGCTGATCTCATCCCACGGCCTCTCGTGTATGGGTAATGCTTGATAGAATCCTACATTCTTCTTTCTTCCTTTTGAATGCTGGCAAATCCTACATATGTTTACAAACCTCTTGACCTCTAACTGCATCCCTGGCCAAAAGTATGACTTGCCCAGCTTTGCAAATGTCTTCTCATGACCGAAGTGTCTGGCCAATCCTCCGCTGTGTTTCTCCTTTAACAGATTCTCCCTCATGGAGGAATTTGGAATACACAATTGATTGCCCTTAAACAACAACCCTTCTTGGATAACGTTCTCTATCCACTGGCTTCTTTCTATGAGAACTGGTTTCTTAGCTTCTTCATATGCTTCCTTAAAATCCTGATCATCTGCATACATGTCCCTGAGATCATCAAAGACTAACTTCCTGACTTTGAACTCCTGCATCAGCAAACATTTCTTGCTCAAAGCATGAGCCACTTTCTTAGCAGTACCTGAAATATGCTTAATTACAAAAGTAAAGTTCTACATGTATTCGACCCACTTAACATGCCTCTGATTCAACTTCTCCTATCGAGTCACAAATTGTAATGCATGTTTATCACTATATAAAACAAATTCCTTTGGAATCAAATAGTGCCTCCATTTTTTCAATGCTTGTATGATGGCATAGAATTCCTTATCATAGGTGGAGTACTTTTATTTTTCCTCATTGACTTCTCACTGAAATATACAATTGGTCTGTCCTCCTGACTCAAGACCTCTCCTATGGCAAACCCACTTGCGTCACATTTTACTTGAAACATGTTTTGGAAATTTGACAACACCAGAATTGGTTGTTCCATAATCTTCCGTTTCGACAATTTGAAACTTTTCTCCGCTTCTTCAGTCTAGTGAAACAATTTATGTATTTTTTTTACTGTATCCATCATCGCTACGCTAATCCCACTAAAATTTCTGATGAACTTCCGGTAGAAACTAGCTAGTCCATGAAAACTCCTCACCTCAAAAATATTTCTCGGTGATGGCCAATTTTTTATTACCTCCACCTTATCTGGATCCATCTTCAATTCATTTGTAGATATAATAAATCCCAAGTAAATGATTTATTTCTTCATAAATGAATATTTCCTCATGTTAATCAACAACTTCTCCTGATGTAGCTTCTTCATTACTGTAGCTAAATGCTTCAGATGTTTTTCCTTCATTTTGCTGAAAATTAATATGTCATCCAGATACACAATGACAAACTTCCCGATGAATTCCCTCAGGACTTCATTCATCAACCTCATAAAGTTACTCGGCGCATTTGTCAAGCCAAATAGCATGACAAGCCATTCATACATCCCTTCATTTTTTTTGAAGGCCGTCTTCCACTCATCGCCTTCGCTCATGCGAATCTGGTGATATCCGCTTTTCAGATCAACCTTTGAAAAAAAATTTGCCACACTTAAGAAATCCATCAGATCATCCATCCTTGGCAATGGAAACCTGTACCCGATGGTTATCTTGTTGATGGCCCTTCAGTCGGTACACTTTCTCCAACCTCCATCCTTTTTTGGATTGAGTGTCGTTGGAATGACACACGGGCTCAAACTTTCCCTGACCAATCCTTTGTCTAGCAACTCCTAGACCTGCTTCTTAACCTCTTCATTTTCTTGTGGCGTGAACCTGTACGCGGATTTATTTGGAAAACTAGCGCTTGGTATGAGGTCTATATGATGACTCACACTCCTCATTGGTAGCAACGAACGAGGTAATTCTTCCACCACTATGTCAGTGAACTCTTCCAGTAGTTCCTGAATTTCTCCTGGCAATTTGTCTACTCTCGTGCTAGTCAAAATGATCCTTGGTTTCCTGACCACAAAGAATTGTGGATCTTCTTTTGCAAGATACCAGATATATAAAATATGCAGAACATAAATGAAATGCTAGAAATGACAGAATAACAGTAAAATATCCAGCATAATCTTCATAATGCACATAAATGATATACACAATAGCAATAGAAATAACACTTTGAATCAGATAGCAATGTTCACAGGCCTCTTCGAGGGGGCAACCTCTAGTCGAGAAACGCTCTGTTACAATAATATCCAAGCTAGGGTTCTCATACCCTCGACTCCTATTTATACTAAAAAGAAGAATCTAGAGGAAGATCCTTCTAGAAGCGGAAGCTTCTATTAGGTCTTCTTACATCCGCCTTATTCTATTTTATTG
>ML787878.1:514830-534397 GCA_009831015.1 Picea engelmannii | reverse complement strand
GCTTCGCTAGGAGTTGGCCTAGACGGAGGAGTTGAGGATTAGGTGACAACACCTTAACTCTCACTTGCCCCCAAGGACACACCGAGTGGATTGAAGATTTCTTCCACGTCTCCCAAAGGTGTGTATAAGGCGGCAACACACCTCATCACTCATTACATAACCTTGATAGGTCATCCTTGGGAGCATCCCCTACTTGAGGGTTTTGGTCTACCCAATAGGACTTTTATGACACCCCTCCCATAATTAAACTTGGTCAATTGTATAGGGTCTTTGAGCATTTGTTTAATTTGATGAAGTAGTTTTGATGCACATGCTTAGGTGCCTTTCTTATTAGATGTGGTTTACACTTGTCATGATATCTTTGACTTGAGATCTTTGGAGGGCGTACCTTTTTGTTTTAGAGGACCTTGCTTGGTGGCCAGTTTTGGGAGAACAAGCCTAGCTTGGGCTTCCATGGGGCAAGAAGCCCATAGGTTGGATGTTGTAGGCCCGCACACCAGATTATAGAGACATGCCTTTGGAGGCTTACATGGCATCATGGAGGACCTTACCCAGCTCCTATCACCCAAACGACTTGCCTAGGAGAGGCAAAACGTCACCTTTTGAGGCTTGACGTCATGCTTGAGGGGGTTTGATGGTGATGGAGTTATTGCACATTGACACTTGGCATGTTTTTGACCGGAGGAGACATGGATTGACCCTAACACGTGATGAGGAGGCTTAAGGAGCCCCAACGACCTCCATTTTCTTCTCCAACGACTTGCTCAAGGTGTCAAAACGTCTCCTAAAGGGGTGACATCATCTTATTTTTAGGGCTTCTAATGTGTTAAAGTGAAAATTAAATATTATTGTTTGGTTCAAGGGGTAAGATAAGGGTTGTTGACCCCTTATTTGATGTTTAACCCTTGCTAAGTGGACAAATTATGTTTTAAGACTTTTGTATAAATAGAGATCATGTGAATCTCATTTCATAACATAACTCTCCCATTGTGACAAGTACTTGGCTGAAATTTGCACCCTCCTTGTGAAACCTTCTCTCTCTTGTGCTTTTATCTTGGTTTTCTTTATGCTATTGGTGGAAGAACTAGTGCGCTAACCATCTTGGAGCTCTTCTTTGGCACTTGTGGTGGATTTATCTTGGTAAGGAGGGGTTTATCTTGTCATTTATTGATGCTAGGTAAAGATTTATCTTGTTGATGCTTTATTGCTTAGTCATAAGTTTGATTTGCTAGATTTCTTGGGGAGTACAAGGATTTACAACCCCACCAGTATCTATCATTTTGTCTAGAAGTTATTTGCTGCACAAGGTTTTACTAGGAGAAGTAAAAGGGTTTACACCCTCCTAGTATCTCCTGCTTAACATTTGCTTGACTTGGGGAGTAAGAGGGTTTACACCCCCAAAAAGATAGCATTGTTTATCTATTTATTTACTTGATCCATAACCCAATAGTTAAAGGCACTAGTATAAATTGCTTTGGAGAAATAAAATATTGCATCGGTTAACGTGAAATTTTATGATTTGAAGGTTGTCTAAGTTGGATTCATTTCTTTGCCTTATAAGCTTGATTGAGCCACTAAGGCATCATCTTTCTTCAAGTAATTCTTGCTGCTGTTACAAAACTTTATCTACAGCCATTAGGGCTGCATAAACCCTAATCAAACTTCTCTAATAACTCTTAAATCAACCACTGAAAGTTGCTTAAAGTTTGCCCACATAAACTAGTAGGCCTAGCGCAATTTTTGGTAGACTTTGGGGAAGTTTTAGTGGCTGATATTCTTGCTGTAATGACTTGTTTTTTACAGCCATAAGGCTGCAAAATATTTGTGCAATTATCTTTTGTTACATCCTTCTTTCACTGCTAAAGTCTAATGCTATCTTACTTGGGTTGACCTAGTTGTTTCTAGTTTATCTCTTGCTCCTTTAACTAGACTTTTAGCAACTTGTTTGCAGCATTCATTATCATTTTCATTGCTGATATTATATGTTGTTACTAACTGCTGCAATTAGGGACAACAAGCTTAACCGGGTTGTCCACCATATATTTGGGCTTGTATCATAGTCTTTCTTGTGTCTCGGGTAGGTACAATCAACATTTGCAATCTCTACTACTTCTTGGCAACTCTTGGCTACCATCAAGACCTTACTCAAGCCCTTCTCCACACATAGAAACTCGACCTATAGGGGAATTCATCCATACATCACACTTTCCATCTCATTCCCCCCTAGGGTCACCGAGATTCCCCCCTTGAGGTGACCACTTCACCTCTAAAGTGACGAGAACACCTGCCTAAGGTGACAGTGGGTAGGTGCTCTCTTAGTTGTCGCCTTTTGGTGGTTGGGTCGAGCTTTTCCCAACATACAACTTGTGCGATAACAGGGCCAAGACTCAGTGTTGCAGGCAAAGCCAATGCCTAATTCTATAGTGGCTGGCATCGCAAAGCTAGACTTGGATTCATCCCAACCAGATTTTCAAATTTATTGGTACTCCCTTTGTTTTCTAGGTCTCTCCCAATGAACTTTAGCAGTGGTAGCGCAACGAGTTGAGAAGAAGGTAGGTAAATGGTTGGGTTGGAATTTCTCTTCGGACTATTTTGCCAACCCCCTCAAGGGTTAAGGATCTAGGAACTTTTGTTGTGTAGAGTATTTGGAAGGCCTAGGAAGCACTCAAACCCTTCATGGCATGGAAAGATTCATCCCTGAGGCCTAACCTATCTTTTAATGATAATTTCCTTTGGTGGCCATTGTTGATCTTATTTGAAGGCAAGCTATTGGTTGAATCCTCCTTGTTTCCGGCCTTGAAACTTTTTCGGCAAGGCATTTACTTGGCCAATGATCTATTTGATAGTCTGTCTAGAAATTGGATCCCTTGGGTCAACATCAAAAGGAAATTCTTGTTCTCTAATGTTGATAAGGTTGTTGTGGACCACATCCAAGGGCTCATCCTTGATGCCCTACTATTAAAACTTGGCCTCCCAGCACCTTGCCCCTGATGGTGAGACTGGAGATGGGGTGGAGCCACCACCTTCCTGAGATACGAGTCAAGTATGGGACACAAGTGGCTCCATTTCAAGGCCTTACTCAAAGGTTGGTTGAACAAAGTATGGCAACTGAAATACGAGCAAAAGACATGGTTATTTCATTTAAACACCATTTGGAAACCTGTGCTTGAACCCAAAAAAACATTTTTTTCTTGGAGCTTGGTTGTGAAGGGTCTCCTATTGATTGAAGGTTAACATACCTCATTGTGAAAAATCTGCGTTGTCCACTATGTGGGCAAGACAAAACCCTGAAACACCTTTTTTGGTTATGTCCGCTTGCTAGGGATGTCTAGGCTTGAGTAGAGTCTTTGTGTTAGCAATTTTTTCCTACTTCCCTATTATGGTGGGCTTCCTTACTAGGTGATTTCCTACCCTAGGCCATTCATTTTCAAGCCACTTGAATAATATTTCGAGCCAAAGCTCTCTTTTGGATTTGGAAAATAAAAAACGATGCTTTGTTTAATACTCTTGTATCGTCTCATAAAATCTCTTGGTATAATGTAGCACTAATATGTTCTAGCCTAAGTCACAGGGTTCGCTGAACCTAAAGCTTGAGGTTCGAAATTCGGCGAACCTCAAGGTTCGTCGAACCTGAACGAACTTGAATCCCTACCCGAATTCGAACCTTAGGACGAATTTGAAGGAGAATTTTATTGAGGTTTGGGATGAGGTTTCATTAGGTTTCAATATATATAGCCAAACCTAAAGCCGAACCTCATCCGAACCTTATTGGAAAATTCGAACCCGAATCGAACCTAATCGTTGTCGAACCCGAACCATGTGACTTAGGTTCTAGCTTGGTATTGCAGACTAGGAAGGTATGGTTGGAGATGGAGAATCCCCAATAGCTTCTTAAGTATTGGCACATGGCGCCATGTACTATGAGCAAAGTGCTTGTTGATTCTGTTGGTTCTTTGGCTTGCTTGGTCTGCAAGGGTCGCCTTCTTGACCTTGCTCCACTGGGTCAAATCATAGCAGGGTATGCCACAAGGCTAGGAAATGTGTTCGAGAGAGATGGGAGTAGATGTGCAGTCTGACTCCTAGACCCCTATGCAACAACTAGTTCCCCACACCAACTTTTTCTATCTCAAAGGGGCCCAAGCCCCCAAAGCCACCTACTAATGAATGGGACCATGTGGTTTTCATTAGTGTTGTCAAACTCGACCAAGACTTGCGAATCTAGCTAAGACTTGCCAAGTCAGCACTGGATCGAGTACTCACTTGAGACTTACTTGGCAGACTCTCTTGAGGCTCCGCATACTCGGCAAACTCGTGAGTCTCAACTCAAGACTAGTGAGTCCGACCTAGACTCAACAACCAAAAAAATGCTTGTGAATGAAATTTAACTTGGCAAGATTTGTTTTGGAGGCAATTGATAGGGTCGAATCCTTTGTTAAGACATTTCTCCCCTCATTCTTTCTCATTCCATATATCTTCAAGAGCCATTTCATCCTTAGGAGAGTTTTGTGCATTGTCACCGTGAGGAGGTTGAGTTCATCATCATTTAGGAGGGCATTTGAAGGAGGCTTCATCATCATCATCAGTGATCACTAGCTGCTATGTGAAAGAGGTTTCAATTCATCACCAGCTGTTGTGTGAAGGAGATCAAACTTGAAAGAGGTTGCTATTTGAAGGTCTCAGGCTCTCATCCTTCAAAGTTCAAGTAAGTTGGCAATTACATATTAAGGTTTTACTTTAATTTTTATTTTATTTTATACTAGTAGGCCTATAGGCTATAATGTCAACCTATAGGCCTGTAAGATGAAATGCCATCCTATAGGTTTATTTTATACTAGTGGGCATGTAGGGTGTAATATCAGCCTACAGGCCTGTAGGCTGACATCTCAACCTATAGGCCTGTAGGCTGACTTCTTGGCCTACAACGTATAGACATGTAGGATGGCATTACAACCTACAACCTGAGATGTTAACCTATAGGCCTGTAGGTTGAGATCTCAGCCAAGAGGCCTTGTAGGCTTGTAGGTTGTAATGTCATCCTACAGGTTTGTAGGCTAACATCTCATCCTACAGGCCTGTAGGCTCACACCTCAGCCTACAGGTGTAATATCCCCTTTAATGACTATGGATACTTTTAGTCTATTGCTGTAGTATTTAACAAAACCTTTGGTTTGAGTCTTTTGTCAAACAGTTGATGGAAATCCTCTGTTCTCACTAATAAACTCTTTCTTTGCTGGCTGTAGCTTAATTCTGATATAGAGTTTTTGTCCAACAGTTTGTGAGCATACTCCAATCCTCCATGTAACACTTCTATTGGCTGCTGTTTGTTTATGGATTTATTGTTTTGGTTTTCTTATGTAGCTTTCATGATGAATGATGTTTACTTGCCACCAATAAGCTTCATGTTCGGACTATCTATTTCAGCAGAGTTTACCAGGAAATAACCAGCAATTTAACACACAGGACAGAAAGGAAAAATGCATACAAAGATTTGTTTTTTATTGCAATAATCTGACCTGTTACAAGCTGGCCATATTATAGGTTCAGGTCACCCTCTTCTGGATAGGAATGGATCCCCACAATGACAAATTTGACCCAGGGAAAATGCAGTCCACTCCAGTCATAAAATGTAGCTCTGTTTTATTATTTCCTGTGTTTGATACAGGCTGGCCGATGGAAGAACAGCAAGAGTATTGTGGTGGTGGCTATAGGTTTGCCCAAACAATTGGCAGCCAATACACTTAATGAAATAAGAGATTAACTCCCTTCAAAGGTTCTGCAACCACTACTGTAACAATACACCCTGCTTTGGCACTCTACAACCCTTCACAATCAGCAATACGCCCTTCACTATTCAAGTGCGCCCTCCTCAATTTAAATGGGCCTCCCCACAATCAAGAGCGCCCATCATACCATACATGCCCCTACCAAGAAGAAGTACCCCCTCTATCACTAGAGCTCGGCCTCCACTCAAACAATACAGCCCAGATTCAAAGATGACGTCCTGTATGCCCAGAGAACTCACCCCTGCATGAAGGAATGTGCCCTCCTCTCAATCAATGTGCCTCCCCTACCAAGCTTGCGCCCTCTTCCAATTACTAACTGCTGCAAATGATGGAATGATCTTATTTATCCCACAAACTCTGCAAATTCAGTAAGATACCTTCAACCAAATGAATGCAATGAAGAACCTGTATGATTCTTCCCTTAAGATGGCTAGGGTGGAATCTTTCACCACCGAAACCAACTATGCTCAAGGGGTTTGCTGCAAAACCCTAGCCGTCAAGCCACAAGAGCTCTCTCCAATGCAATTAGAAAATATGATCAACATAATGAGAGAATAGAAGCCCCTATCTCTCTTTTATACCCGCTTTCACCTTTTTCCATTCAAGTGACTTTTAATTCATCTTTAATATTTCTTCATAAAACCACTTTATTAATTTAATGACCCTTTTTACTCCAAAAAGTGATTAATTCGCCCTTTTAACTTCACCGGCCACCGAAAGTCACTTTTCCTCATCCTATCTTGTAGATATGCTTGCCCTGGTTCCAACGAGCTATTACACTAAGGTGTTTTTCCAAGAAACAAGCCCCAAATAGCACCTTCAGCGTAATTAATTAAAATATGCTCAATAATAACCCAAAATTACGGAAATCGTCGGAATGCCACGGAACCATGAGCGAACTGTGCGGAAATGATCTTGATGATGAAAGATGGTGAATGGGCTAGCCAGGACCCCATAAAACTCCTCCAAAATGCCTGAGCTTACTGTTATTCTCATTTTACTCCTCTGGTTAGGGTGACATAAACTCATAAAGTCTCCTCTGACTACAAGGCAGGGGAATCCAAAAATGGGAACATTACAACAGGCCTATAGGCTAACATCCCAGTCTACAGGCCTATAAGGCCTAGCCTATAAAAAAAAAAAAATTAAATAATGCAAGACCTGTAGACTAGGGCATGCTAGTAACTAGCCTAAGTCTACCATACATTTTTCCAATCTCGATTCTCATCCATGGCACCTAAGCCAAAAGCTAAAGGGCCTCTTGATAAAGCATGGGAACATTGTGTTTGGGTGAATCTAGATGATGATCATCAAGTAAAGTGCAAATAATGTCCCACTGCTATGTTTGGGGGCATAAATAGGATGAAACACCACCTAGCTAGAGTTGTGTGCAAATATGTTGTAGTTTGTGATGGTTTCCCTATAGAAGTTGAAACAAAAATGCAAGCTATTTTGCTAGCCATCAAAGAATAGAATGCTAAGAGAGCTAGGATGAAATTTGAAATTGCAAGGATGGGTAGATCTCAAATGGCACCTCTAGGTAGTTGTGCATAAAATGCTAGAGCAAGTCCAAGTATCACCTCTCCTTTCTTCCTTCCTTGCACAACCCTGGGATCTCAACCAACCTTGGAAAGTTATAACAAAAAGAAGAGGAAGGAGGAAAATATGGCAGTGAGAAGGTTCTGGTACCACGATAGCCTCTCATTTAACATTGCAAATTCTCCTTTTTATTAGCCCATGGTAGATACAATTGCAAGGGTTGGCCCTAGATACAAAGCCCTCTCTTATAGTGCACTTATTGGGAAATATCTAGATGAGGAGTTGAAATGTGTCAAGACATAGTTGGAAGGCATTAAAAGCTCATGGGAGAGTACATGATGCACAATTTTGTCAAATGGGTGGACAGATCGGAGGAGTAGAACAATCATCAATTTTCTTCTGACTTTCCCTAAAGGAATCATGTGCCCTCACATGTAAAGGATTCAAATCTGATATATTCATTGTTGGTGAAGGTTGTGGAAGAAATTGAGGTCAAACATGTTGTCCAATTAATCACGGACAATGCTGCAAATTATGTGGCAACTAGAAAATTGTTATGTGCAAAATATCCTACTATTTTTTGGACTCCATGTGCTGCCCATTGCATAGATCTAATTTTGGAGGACATAGGGAAGTTAGAATGGGTGCAAGATATTGTTCATGAGTGCAAACAAATAACCAAGTACATTTAAAACCATTCTTGGGTGTTGAACCTTATGGGAGAGTTCATAGAGGGTGAGCTTAGTCGCCCCGCTATCACATGCTTTGCCACAAACTTTCTCTTCCTCCAAAGCCTTCTCAATGAGTACCAAGCATTGAGACAAATGTTTTGTAGACAACAATGGCTATTTTTGAAAGACAACACAAAACTAGATGCAATGGTTGTGAAAGCGTCTCTCTTTAAAGATGATTTATGGGCGAAAGTCTCTGAAGTTGTCAGCATGACTGAACCCCTTGTGAAAGTGTTGAGGATCATGGATGGATACAAACTGCCAATGGGATACATTTATGAGGGAATGGACAGGGCCAAAGAGTCCATCAAGACTTTCTATAAGGGGGATTCATCTAAATATATCTCCATGTATGGGAAGTTTTTATTCCAGGTGGGACAGGCAACTATATTCATTGTTGCATGCAGCCGAAGTATATTTTAATTTGAGCATATTTTATAATGAGGGGCCTAAAATTCAAAAACATCTCGAGGTGATGAGAGGTGTGATGTTTTGCATTGAGAGGATGTACCTGGATCAAGACATTCAAGACCAAATTAATATTCAGTGAGATATGTACAAGGAATCATCTAGCATATTTGGATTTAGATTAACCCGTTACCCAACGTCTCAGAAACATTGGATAATATTCAATTTGTAAATTTTGCTAGTTTTCTTTTTCAATTTTCCATTGCAAAACTTGTAATCTTTCTTTTTTGTATAACAACCCATTGGTGGATAGATTGTGGCTCTGAGACACCACAAATACAAGAATTCACCATAAGAATTTTGAGTCATCCCTACAACGCTTCAAGTTGTGAGTGCAATTGGTTAGTATCTGAGCACATTCACACCAAAAAGCACAATGGGTTGTGTTATCGCACAGATTGTAGGTCGCACTAGAGCCTTGTGTGATTTCAACCAATGGACAACACACCGGGACAAGACCCACTGTCACCTCAGGAAAGGTGCTGGGTGACCCCTGGGGAAAGAGAATGGAAAAGGTCTAAGAAGGCCCTAGGAGGTCACGATACAAGGTCAAGAACGGTCTTAAAGGCTATGAATGGGTGGAAAAGAGGTGAAGGGAAAGGAAAAAGGGAAATTACCTACAACACAATGTCAGTTAAACCAAATATGTATGAGAGCCCATGGCCAATATGTTAACCCCGTCACTAATCACTAATATGAATGTTTGAATCTCAAGTAGCAAGTGATCATAATTTTATATTAATGCAATGTTAGAGTTGGACAAATGAATGTGTATACCTGATAGGCTTAGGTAGAAGGATCCTCACAGGAGTGTCAGGTTGTTGTAGCCCTCAAATATACCTAAGGGGTTTTCAGTCCACCTTGCTACGAGAGGGAAATCTTCCTGAATGTTGTTTTCAGTGCACTACAACAAACAAGACGGCCAAAAGGTTTGCTCAGTTGTTTCAAGGATTCTAGGTGGTCTCCAAGATAGGAGCACAATCATTAATAGTGTTTTTTGATGCTCAATTGTTCGACAGGAGCCCCTCTATATTCCTCTAAGTACGACGAAGCGACCGTAGTCTTCTAATATACGTCGAGGTACGTGAGAGAACTACAAGCCCCCGGGATGCAGCGCTAGCAGAGTAACGACAACTCCTAGGTTTATAGACGCCAGAAAATGTCTTTACTAAGACCCCTTAGAATATTCCTAAATATTTTAATTGAGTAATTCTTAAAATCACAAGATTAAAATGTAAAACACTTATTTCATTCATGCCAATGAGTTACACAAGTGATTATAATGATTCAAAAGACTACTTGTGATTTTTCCCAAGTTGAAATATCCAATATAGCAATGAGATCAATGAGTATTAAGTCCAAAATAGCCACAATGTTTAATGAGCAAGTCAAGGATAAAGAACACTTGATCAATCAATAATGGCATTCAGATTATTTAACAATTCCAATGAAAGATAAAAGATTAGCAATCCACAAGATGTCCAATGCTTGGAATGACTTTCCCACAGTTAACAACACTTGGAAGTTTATCAATAATTAATCTTTCAGCCACTCTTTAGATCTGAAATATGATATTGCAGCAAGGAAATCAAATTTAAAACCAACTTTAATTGATCCAAAATCAGCCCAAGAATGTCCTAGGATCAAATTCCCGCACTTAGACAATGTTTCAATGGAAGAGCAATGAGAAGGTAACTGTCACGGTGCTGCAGATCTCGGTTGGGTTGCAGACGCCCAACATCATCAACACCATGCGGCACTGACACCTTTCATTCGTTGACAAGACCTGATCGAACTACTTGGCCCGAGCTACGCCTATACTTAGTCTCGTTTCTTAGTTATGTGTGTGGAACTCTTTATACTTAGTTATTTCCAGTAACAAGAAAAGAAAGCATCCATACAACGACACAAGACGAAACTTTGTTCATGGGCGGCCAAACCGGCCTAATACCCAGAAATTCTTTATAAAAGAGAAAACTGCAGTGTGCTGAGCTAACTCGTGCCACACAAAGAAAAGAGTTACAAGAACAAACCAACCAAACTGCCCTTGGGCGCTCCCTCTCCGTCATCTCAACCAAAAACCGAAAAGTTATGCTCCCCTTTGTGCTTCATGCTTGGTGCTTTCGATTCTCACCCTTCCTTGCCTGCGTCCTTGCTCGACTCAGACCTTCTTGCCAAAATTGGTGTGTTCGAATGACTTCCTCTCGCTAGCTTATAAAGGGCGCCCAACGGGCGCGCCCTCTTTTCCACCACGACACGCCATCCTTCTTTCCCCGGGTCGACTTGCCTCATGGGCATGTGCCCCATGGAATTCCACCAATCGCGCATCGCCCACCCAAGCCGACTTCGGTTTTTCCTTCGTTTGTGGGCGCCAAGTTGACTTGCGCACGTTGTCGACCAACCAAATGTTGCAGCGTTCATCGCAAGTAATTTCAGTTTGCTCCTCTTGGCGCGACAAGCGCCCAAGACGTCCGAGCTCTTCCACATAACCGATTGCTTCGTTCACAAGGTGGGTAGGGCGTCCCCCTTGCCCATCCGTTTGGTGGCTTCGTCGGGATCAAGTGCACGAGACTTGGGCGCACGCTTGACCTTCCATCCTGAGGTGTTACACCCTCCCTGACCCCAGTCCATTGCCGTCCTCGGCAATCCAGGTGCTGGAGCTCCTTTGTGCATCACTCAGAACTCACAGATCTCGTGCTTCCATCGCCAAAGTGCCTCTTCTCTTTCCCAGCAACCATCTTCCGTGGATCCACCTTTCCAACAAACAAAGTACTCATGCTGACAATTCCTACCAATCCCCGAAATCCTGTACGCCAAGATCTCATCAACCTCTAACTCAGGTCGATCGACAATCATCGTTGGACCGTGCGTGGGCTCGACTCTCTCCGGGTCCTCTGCATCGGTTCGACATGGCTTTAGCTGACTGATGTGAAAAACAGGGTGATGGGATCGCAAGTGAAATGGGAGCTCCAACTTATAGCTGACTTCTCCAATCTTCTCAAGTATCTTGAAGGGAACCTCATACCTCTGCACCAGTGATGTAGCCATCCCGGTTGGTGGCGTGAATTGGTTCCTTCCCAACCTAATGAAGACTTGATCACCTACGTTTAGCTGMAAATCACGTCTCTCTTGGTCTTCCCACTGCTTCATCATCTTTTGCATTCGTCAAGTGCATGCGAGCTAGTTCCAACCGATCTTCCCAACTTGTCATGAATCCCAAAGCTGATGGATTTGTTYCATAATAGCCTTGCATCATCGTGTGTGGGGTGATGGGTTCCTGTCCATTCGTCAATTCGAATGGACTGTAGCCCGTTGCGGAACTCTTYTGTAGATTATAACTGAATTGTGCCGCATCCAACAATTCTGGCCAATTTGCTTGATCCGTCCTCACATAGTGCCGCAAGTAATCTTCCAATAGGCCATTGATTCGTTCTGTCTGTCCATCTATCTGCGGATGGAAGCTGGAGCTCATCAATAACTTTTTTCCGACAAGCTTGAACAATGCTGTCCAAAACTTCCTGGTGAACCTCGTGTCCCTGTTTGAAACGATGTTCAATGGAAGACCCCAATACTTCACTACATGCTTGAAAAACATCCGTGCCACCTCTTCCGCCCCAAAGTTCGCCTTCATTGGGATAAAAACCACATATTTAGAAAAACGATCCACCACGACCATGATTCCGCTGTATTCTTGTGCGATCGGAAGTTGGGTGATGAAGTCCATCGACACACTTGTCCACGGTTTGTCTGGAATCGACAAAGGTTGTAACAGACCAGCCTGCATCCGGGTGTCAGTCTTGTCTTGTTGACAAACAATACAAATATGGACATATTCTTCAACGTCTTGCTTTATACGCTCCCAGAAGTACCCTCTCTCCAACAATGCCAATGTTCTTTGCTGCCTTGGGTGGCCAGTCCAGGAGGAGTCATGACATTCCTTCAAGAGCTCCTTTCAGAGATGACTTATCTTAGGAATGTAGAGGCGCTCACCAAAATACAAGAGCCCATCATGCAAGAAAAACCTTCTCGTCTTTCCTTCCTTCACCTGCTTCATAATGTTCTTCATTGTTGGATCAACTTGTAGTCCTTCCTCAATCCTGTTTCGCAACTCTTTCAACACACGAATCTGGCTCCCATCTGTTGTAGTAGGCAATTCACTTTCCTCAAGTGCAGCTAATTGAGCCTTCCTCCTCGAGGCATCGGTAGCGGCATTGAGTTTGTCGAGCCTGTACTCGATGGTCATGTCAAATTTGGCCAAGAAGTCTTGCCAACACGCCTGCTTGGAAGACAGCTTGGGTTGTGTCGCAAAGTAGCTCGTCGCCACATTATATGTCTTTACCACGAAGGGCTTTCCTAGCAAATAGTGTCTCCATAGTTGTAGACAATGCACAACAACGGTCATTTCCTTCTCATGGACCGGATACCTTCGTTCGCAATCCTGTAGCTTCCTACTCTCGAAAGCCACCGGGTGCCCGTCTTGCATCAAAACCCCTCCTATGGCAAAGTCCGAGGCGTCCGTCTGCACTTCAAAACTTTTCTCAAAGCCTGGCAGCTTCAACACTGGGGCAGAGACAATCCTGTGCTTTAATTATGCAAACGCAGTCTTGCTCTTTTCTATCCAATTCCAAGTTCTCTCCTTCTTGAGAAAATCTGTTAGTGGTGCAGCGATCTTGGAATAGCCTTCTACAAATCTTCGATAGTAGTTGACCAGCCCCAGGAAGACCCTCGCATCATGCACTGTGTGTGACTCCTCCCAATTTGCGATCGCTACAATCTTCGTTGGATCCATGCGAATGCTTCCTTGTCCCACCCAATGGCCAAGACAGGGTATTTCGGTCTGCCCAAAAACGCACTTGGATTTCTTCAAGAACAACTGATGCTTTTGCAACGCTTCAAAGAATTCCTCCAAGTGTTTCTCGTGCTCCTCCATACTCTCACTGAACACAACGATATCGTCTAAATACACCACCACAAACCTATCCAAGAAGGGCTTGAGCACATCATTCATCAAAGTACAGAATGTGGCTGGAGCATTGCATAAACCGAACGACATCAATTTGAACTCAAAGCTTCCGTAACGTGTCACCATTGTTGTCTTCGGTTCATCTCCCTCTGCGATCCGAACCTGATAATAACCGTGTCTCAAGTCCAATTTCGAAAATACCTTAGCTTTGGCTAGCTTGTCAAAACACTCCGCAACTAATGGCAAAGGATATCGATTATTCATTGTTTTCTTGTTCAACGCCCTATAGTCAAGGCACATCCTCAGTTCCGTCGTATCCTTCTTTTGAAAGAGGATCGAGGCACCGTATGGGGACCTAGAGGGTCGAATGAAGCCTGCATCAATCAACTCTATCAATTGTTTCTTCAATTATTCCAACTCGGGTCTGGACAATCGGTAAGGAGCTGTTGGGGGTGGCTGCAGCCCCGACTCTAGCTCAATTCGGTGGTCAACGACGCACCTGGGTTGAAGCTTCTTAAGCAACTCATCCGGCATCCGATCCTCAAACTTATCCAACAGTTTGGAGAGTTCCGGTGGAATAGGCGTCCCTACTCCATCATCATCCTCAATCTCACCAATAACTGTAGCATAAATCTACGAATCTGATCATCTCGTTGTTTTCTTCATGCTTAATGAAGAGACAATCTGCACTCCACTTCCAGGCTTTCGTGCGGTTGTGCGGACAATCCACCTCTTTCGTTCACTCACTATAACCATCTTGTCTAACCATGGCACCGAAACAACCTTGTTCCTCCTAAGGAAGTCTTGCCCAAGAATGACTTCAAAGTCATCCATCGGCAAAATCGTAAAGCTTGCTCGTCCTTTCCATTCGTCTAACTGCACATGGACCTGTGACGCAACTCTTGTTACCTTCCTTGCCTTATAATTTACAACCTTCACTTCTGATTTACTTGTTGTTACTTTGAGACCGAGCTCCTTAGCCAACTTTGCCTTTAAAAAGTTGTGTGAAGCCCCTGTGTCAACAAGTGCTTGAATTGTTCTGTTGTTGATGATCATGTCAACAAAAAACAGTTTATGCATGTTTTTGCCTTGGCTACCCAACGCACCAATCCATTTTCTGCCAACAGACCCTTTCCATGCCTCATGCATTCCGTCAAATGAACAACAACAACTTTCGCAGCTCACCGATGCCTTTCGTTCGCAGCTTTCACCCAGCTTCGTAAGCTTCTGTCCAACTCACCTCATATCTAAGGCAACGCTCTTAGTCTTCCCAAGCTGTGGTAGAGCGCTCCATTCATCCACAGCCTGCTGCGGCCTGCCATCGTTAATCGTTTACTGCTTTCGAAAACCTATGCGAGCCAAACAACATCGCGACGTTTTCATTTTTGCCAAGTCGAGCTCTTCTTGGCATGCTGTCCAACGACCAACCAACTGTGTCTTTTTGCGCTCTGATACCATCTGTCACGGTGCTGCAAATCTTGGTTGGGTTGCGGACGCCCAACATCAACAACACCATGCAACACCAACACCTTTCATTCGTCAGCAAGACCTGACCGAATTACTTGGCTCGAGCTATGCCTATACTTAGTCTCGTTTCTTAGTTATGTGTGTGCAACTCTTTATACTTAGTTATTTTCAGTAACAAGAAAAGAAAGCATCCATACAACGACACAAGACGAGACTTTGTTCATGGGCTTCCAAACCGGCCTAATACCCAGAAATGCTTTATAAAAGAGAAAACCGCATTGTGTCGAGCTAACCCCTGCCACACAAAGAAAAGAATTACAAGAACAGACCAATCGAACTGCCCTTGGGCGCTCCCTCTCCATCATCTCAACCAAAAACCGAAAAGTTTTGCTCCCCATCGTGCTTCATGCTTGGTGCCTGTGATTCTCACCCTTCCTTGCCTGTGTCCTTGCTCGACTCAAACCTTCTTGCCAAACTTGGTGCGTTCGAATGACTTCCTCTCGCTAGCTTATAAAGGGCGCCCAACGGGCGCGCCCTCTTTTCCACCACGACACGCCATCCTTCTTTCCCCGAGCCGACTTGCCTCATGGGCGCGCGCCCCATGGACTTCCACCAATCGCACATCGCCCATCCAAGCCGACTTCGGTTTTTCCTTCGTTTGTGGGCGTTGAGTTGACTTGCGCGCGTTGTCGACCAACCACACGTTGCAGCGTTCATCGCAAGTAACTTCGGTTCGCTCCTCTTGGCACGACGAGCACCCAAGATGTCCGAGCTCGTCCACATAACCGATTGCTTCGTTCACAAGGTGGGTCAGGTGTCCCCCTTGCCCGTCCGTTTGGTGGCTTTGCCACGATCGAGTGCACGAGACTTGGGCACGCGCTTGACCTTCCTTCCTGAGGTGTTACAGTAACCCTTTAGAGCACTTAAACCAGATCTGATATATATTTTGCAGCAGTGTTTTAACAATGATATCAGATCAGAAATCTCAAGATAGTACCCCACAAAAGTCCCCAAGCATTCAAGATATAACCCCCCAAATATTTAACAAAACTTTCAATGTATCAGCAAGTGAAGTGTGAATTTTAGGCACTATTACCAGTTATACCAGATATGATATGTTATTTTGCAGCACATAAATCAGCATGTAAATCACTCAGAAATTCACAAGAAACACTAAGGAAACAACCTAGAATAGTCCAAGAAAACTAGCTAATAGTTAGGAGAAGAAACTAGCAAAATTAAATCACTAAACTATGTTAATTTTTAGCTGTTCTAAACACTAAGTTCTGCATAAAATTACAGACAATGGCTGTAGGATTCAAACATGTCCCTACACAAATTCTACCACTAAAATGCTAAGCTAACAAGTTAGAATACTAGATCCAACCAAGGACTACAATACCCACTTTTTATTTTTTTGAAAAAGGCTAAGGAAGAGATGAGGGTTTGATGAGTAGGGAGGCTAGAGGCCCCCAAAAAATCGCCCCCCAAGGGGAAATGCTTCCCTTGGAAGGTCGTTTAAGGCCGCACACTTAGATCTCAATTTTGACCCAAAATCATGATTCCCAATGCAGGGTATTTTTTTTCTCCAATGCAAATGAGATAACCAGTGCCTTGAAATCTTGGGTAATTGGAGTCACAAAGAGCTTGGAGATGAACCAAAAAATCTTGTAAGCTCACCCTTGGAGGTTGTAGCTACTAACTATCCTGCAAGAGGGTTTAGAAAATAAATCTTCTAGCTCAAAATTGTTTTCAAATGATGGAGAATACCTGCAAGAGGGTTGTTAGTTTTACCTAGTCCCTGTCACAAACACTCACCAATGAAATAGATTCCAAGGGTTATACTTTATTAGCTATTCCTTGAACAATTTCAAATAAAGAACATAGACAATAATCAAATGAGGCTTTGATGCTTCAATGGATTAACAAAAGAGATCTCACCATAATAACTTGAAGAGGATAGAGAATCGTTAACACAAAAATTTTACCACATGAGAGATCCACCATAAGCATCCACAAAACACAAGAGCCTTCAAGACATTCCTTCCAAGCCAAATCGCATAACCCAAGAATTCACCAAGACATCCATGTAGAACGAAAATATGGAGCAAAATATCACTAGTAATGGGGGGATAACCTCCTTGCAAAACAAAAATCCATGGTCTTCATCAAATCTCAAGTGCTGGATTTATAATCCTCCACTCACTTGGATTTGTCCACAAATCAACCAACTTTAGGGTTTTCCCTAAGAATATTCAAGTTTTGTCCACTTATTAATCTCTTCTAGAGATTTCCTACAAAATAAAAATAAAATCCCTTCAAAAATATTTAATCCTCCTAGGGATTATCCACAATAAATATCCCAATTTAAATAAAAATCCTACAATAATTAATTTATTAATTTATCCCCTTTTAAAAATGATTTGACTCTTTGACCATGCGATTTGGGTAAAAGGGGACTTTTTTTTGTAAGAAATTTAAAAGATGGAAAACAAATTTCCATAAAGTATCTTTGACCTGTTATCCCCGATTTCTAGGGTTAACTAGGAGATCATGTCTCGAGGCCCACAGGTCCTAGACATGGAGTACCAAGAGCAGGATTGACCTGAGCATTGCCCTGGAGGGCACATCCTTCTTCTAAGCCAGATTTGTCCTGTCAGCAGCAGCAGCATCCGTCACCATCGGCTTGGACTTGCATTAGAGAAGACTCTTGCTCCATGAGGTAATTGGTCCAGGTATCATGGTATGTGTCATGTTTGATCGTTATAACTTTCTTATATATGCATCATGTTCCTTACATTTCTGACAACTGCTTGGATCTTACACTAACCCACTTGACCATTGTTGGGGGGATTAACGGGGTTCCCTAGCAAGCTTGTATCCATGGGTTTTGGTTAGCCACCAGGGGGGGGATTTGAAGAGCCATCGTCCGCTCCCACCATACTATCACTTTACATCTTATCTCCCATACATCCATCCCATTCCCCTAGTCCGGGCATTAGGATGACCTTTGAGGGGTTACACTTAGTCCTATGGGAAGAAGGGGCTAAAGGCCCAGGGGGTAAAAGCAGCTGGTAAAAGATAAAAGCCATAGGAAATAAAACCTAGAGATGCTTCGCCCAGGGATCCCCGAGAAGGCGATAAAAGGCCTCTCGATAAGAAACAAAAGGGACCCGAAGAAAAATAATAAAACAAGACCTAACCAAGAGGATGGGAGGTCTCATCACGAGCCGGCCCATTATGTTCATAGGTATCTAGCAGTATGACATGCCATTATCTGGTCACCACACCAGGGCAATGACTCTTGGTTGTATGGCCAAGGGAAAGGGGGTCTCATCACGAGCCAGCCTTATCATTTCTGCGAAAATACTAGTGGGTAACATTGTCAGCTCTGGTCACCACGCCAAGGCAGTGTCCTCTGGTTAGACCTTTAAGTAAAAAAGAAAGAAAAAACAATAAATAAAGAATAAAGGCAATAAAGGGGCTTGGAAAAAAGTGCATCCATGACGGGTACARCTCACCTCCTACAAAGGCACCCACGRGCAATACCTACCCTTGGTCTTCACCATGACTGGACATCCTTAAACCATATCACTTCATGTTACATGGCTTGAATAATCTTTTGTGGAAACTTTCTTCTTCTTATGGATACTAGCCCAATAGGTTGTTCTGTCTATTTCTTCAACTTTGTATAGTAGATCAGTGTAATGTCTTTGAGCTATTAGAGGATATGCTAGGGGTCTTGTGCATGTATTTGATGAATTTAATGATGAAATATGATTGACATTGCTATGATCTCGAGGACTGATGAGCCCATGGAGGGCGAAGTTTTTGATGTGCAAGACCATGCCCGACGGATGGGTACCAGTGGACCGGTACACATGGGGAGATGATTAGCTCGGACCTCCATGGGGCTAAAGAGCCCATCAGATGGTTGTTGGGATGGCAGAGACAGGACAACGCTATGATGAGCCTTTGCACAGGAAGAAAGAAGGATGTTCCACTCATGATACTTTGGTAGAGCCCGACCTAGGGGGAATTACCCACTTCAGATGGAACGTTTGCCTTTGATGGACAGGACGTCACCCAGGAGACCTGGACGTCACCTTGAGCGTGTGGCAGTGTGATGAGGTGATTGGCACGTGTGACAGCTTGGAGGAGCCCTAAAGGGGCTAACGTCTGGCTTCTGGATGCTGGATATGCCCAAAAAAGGGCCAACGTCTCCCTCAGAAGGGCTTGACATCCCACCTTTTGCTCAGTTTATGTCATTTATCTAGCAGTTAATGTAAAAACAGTGTAAATTTTGTAGTCAGCCTTGTCGGCTGTTTTAATGACCTATTCTGTAAATTAAAGGTCATGGATTGGTATAAATTGACGTTTTTCCCTCATTTGAACATAACACAACTGACTCTCTTGTGAGATACTATCTTTTGCGCCCTAGTTTGGTGCTTTTGGTCTTTTAAAGTGAGGCGTAACTCTTCTTG
Organism: Picea engelmannii; assembly: GCA_009831015.1. Taxonomy (NCBI): domain Eukaryota; kingdom Viridiplantae; phylum Streptophyta; class Pinopsida; order Pinales; family Pinaceae; genus Picea; species Picea engelmannii. Next base: position 514,962 of record ML787878.1, on the reverse strand, counting down.
GAGGATTTCTCTTGGCATATATGGTGTTTCTCTCAAGGAAGGTTTACAACTAGGGTTTGATTATGCTTTCTTCATGACATGTAAGTGAATTTTTCATGCAAAACTTCTTAAGTGAATGGTTGTAGGCTTAAT
>ML787878.1:499489-514804 GCA_009831015.1 Picea engelmannii | reverse complement strand
AATCTTGAAACCCTAGGTAGCAAGCACACAAGTAGGTCATTGCTATATGTCCCCTTGTTTGAGAAATAGTTTTAGCCATTGAAAAAGGAAGATATAGCCTAGCCGTTGCTACACTTTTCTCCCTCTTTCTGAGCTAGCGTTGAGGTTATAGGTTGAAAAGAGGAGACGTCCTATGCCTAGTTGAATCTACACCTAGGGTTTTCACCTTCTAGGGTTTGAAAGCCTTGCCCCTACAACACTTTCTCCCTTAAATCTGTACTTTGAAGCTAGCCGTTTTGCCAAGTGTATTTAGAGAAAGAGGAAGGAGCACGAGGCCTTGCTTAAGCAACACCGCAGTGAGCCTCCTTCCCTTAGGGTTTTGATTCCAGGGCCCTGCCATTGCAACACCTTGGAACCCTACCTTCTAGTCTCTAAGTTTGAATCCTCCCGAGACTTTTTTCCCTTGCTTTGACTCCATATACCCTAAGGCACTGGTAATTTCTCCAACGTTGAGCTTGTAGTGTGCAAAATCATCTTTTAAAACTTTAATTTTTGAAACCCTAACTAACCCTAACGCTACTAACCTAGGCTGATGTCATACTTGACGCAACACTCTCTTTTAACTAATAATTAAGCAATTAAATGATGACGTCAAGCTTTTACTGAGCAAATTGTTGATTGAAAATACTGTTGGCTTGGTCATTTTTGTAGACATTGATGAATTGGTGATCTTACGTAGGCTATTTGGCAAAACGTTGACTTCATCTTGTCTATTACATTGCTTATTAAATGAAATCAGATAGTTAAGAAGTACTAACCCTTTGAATTATAACCTGCAAATATACATAATGTGTTGTTATTGTCTTGTTCCGAGCAGGTATTCTCAACAGGGACTTCACTTCTTTATTGGCTGATTAGCCGGATTATCTGATACTGGTGGTAACCTGCGAGGAGGGAAAACCTTAACCCTTGACTTTTTTATTCTTTGCCTCTTCAAACCCCAGGTTACCGGGGACGTCTCCCCTGGGCTAACCTCCCTAAACAGAAAGAACCTCCCCATTGTGGTGACATTGGGTGGGGAAGGTTCCAGCTACGCCAGTTTGTCCACTATCCTGTAGCCTGTGACCTAAAAATACAAACTGCGCGATAACATGACCAAAGCAAAAAGGCCCAACAATTTCTCCTTGAAGCATGTAATCATCCTCTATCCAAGGAAAAATTCCATCAATCCATTAAAATCCTCCATGAAGCTAGGGATTATCCTTCCCAAGTCCCACGATCTAAGCAAATATTCGTTTGGTGATATGCAGTGAGCCTCCCAAGGCTATTGAATAGTCAAATAATTAATTTTCTTCCTTAATTAAGTGCATCGAACCTCCTTCTAGTGGAAAATAATACCCAAGGCCAAATCGAACTTGATGATGTGCACAATAATTTACCGGGAGATGATGAATAACATTAAATTCCCTTTAGAAAGCTTCCAAGTTCCTTATACATCATAAAAATGCTTGACCAAATCATCACCCAACCTTCTCAAGCCCAAAATCATCCAACGATTTTACAGGAGCTGGTCAAATTGGGGTGACGTCACCCTAGGGATGCAACGATTTGTCTCAAAATTCATCTGATTGAGCTGGGAACTGGGTCGAGTCACTCAAAAGCAGTGATGATGTGTCTTGTGAAATATCTCGAGTAGATGTCAAATGCAAATGTGTCAATCAATTGAGGGTTATCTAACCCTAGTGATGCCCGACAGCAGCTAGAATAATAATTCCCGGATCATCTGAATGGCATTACACTTGGCAAAAGACTGCAAAACAAATTAAAACATGTATGTCTACAAGGACACAAGTCACGTCAGCATGATAAGATAATCAACGTAATATAAACGTCATCTAAACCAGACCATTAAGCCCCATATTTATATTTCGTCACAAGCTCGAGAAGGTTATACAACTTACTAAGCCAAGGTATAAAATGCTATCAGAGACCCAGAGAGATCAGACTAACACCTAAGTATTAAAAATATTTCCCAAAGATTGTCTCTTCACTGTCATGTAATGATTATGAGATAGTCATGGGGTTAAACTTCAAGGTTAGGCAACTGACATACAAGGGACCGTAGTATTTCATTCTTGAGTGCCTTTGATGAGGGTAGACTACACACTTGGTTCCTGTTATTTGCGAGGTGCTACCTTCCAAGCCCTTCATTTGCCTTTTACCACGTCTAGTCATGGGAGATAACCAAGAGAATATGTAGCGCTCTGGCGATATTCCTATGATTGACGACCTTTTACTTTTTTGCTTTTCTTTCTTTCGATAATTCATTTTATTTTTCTTTTGTCCTTTCGTGTTGAAAAACACATGCTTAAATGCTTCAAACACCCCGAAGACTATGTAACACCCTGGCAATGTATCCGCAAGTGCTACGGGATTGGGCGAGCCTCTGAACAGGTAACCAAGGCAGGCTTTTGCTAGTCTCCCTCTGAGCCTAAAAGCTCCTTCTTCCCATAGAATGAGGAACGATTCCTTCTTGGGTCAGTTTATATAACCTAAAGAAATGGATATGACATGGACTAATGATATGGAAAGTGGTAACTTTGATGGGGAATGGTATGATGCCAGATTCAAAACAAGTCCCAGTAGTGCTCCATTTTCCCCAAGTGTAATCCAATCTCCCAAGAACCTAAGATAACAAGTCAAGTTATGATAGAAGAAGAAGTATAACCAACGAGCTAACAACTAGTAGTTAGAAGGGACACTCTGGAACAAGCTTAAATTCCTTAGATATTAAATTGATGCTCACCATGATGACGGACTCACCAACTTGTAGCATGCTTCTCAAGGATGTCTAACAGACTTGTCCAAATGCCATGGGTGTCATATGTTGTTGATGCCACTAAGAGATGCTCATACTTAGAAAGAGGATCTAGAGTTCATATTTGCAAGTACATGCACATCTTCCGGCATTCCATGTTTTCTGCCTAGGCGCCTCTAGATGTTCTTTCTGGAATAGTTATTTTCCGGTGGGGGATAACAGGTTGGAGCATGAGCAGTTGTAGAAGTTGGTCTTCATCTATCACAACCTTTGGATGCTCACAAAACAATTGTGAGCAAAGGATTTGGATCCAATTTTATTGGATAAGATTGATCTAGTCTCTGATTGGGTCTTGGTGGATGAATCTGTTGTTGATGATTTGAGTTGGAATGGTGAAGAGACTGGGATATCTCTAGTGTTTCATTATCTCAAATGGAAACACCAAATACACCTGCATCATAGTTGTTTCTTCAGTCTAGTGGTGTTGGCACTAGCTCCTTGAGGGATTATTCTAGGCATTCTCATAGTCATGCATGAGACTTTAGATTGGACTTGGAGACACTATATATTTTGATTTTCGAATTATGTTATGAGACTAGGAGTTATGTAGTTGAAATTGGTACTATTTGTGAATTTGATCATGGAATCATCTTTCAGTTCACTATTTTGCATACAAATATCGAGTGTTAATGTTGTATTATCATATTTTATGAGATGATCTTATGAATTTCTGCATAGAGTATGGTTTTATAACTTACATGGATTTGAAATGTCATAGTATAACTTTTGTGCGCAAAATTTACCATATTTTGATTTTTTTTACTATTTGCCAAGTCTTTCCTGAGATGCCAAGTCTTGTTGAGTCCCAAGCTGGCCGAGTCAGAGTTTCACAACTTTGGTTCTCATTGATATTGATCCTTCAACGATTGGATGGGGAAAGGCCCTAGACAACCATGACCAACCTTTTCCTGTCGCTGGTTGGGTCATAGGATAGATGTCTATTTTAGGTGTGTACCCTTTGTCTTTATGTTTTTTATGAATATCACTAAGACTTCATGATGAAGGGTTTTTGGTATAAGCCAACCTTGATTTTTGAGTGTTGGACTTGCTAGTAGAGGCTTGGTTGGGAGCCCGTCCTTTTTTGTATTAAAGCATGTACATATTGCCCACTAATAGAGTATAAAGGAAGCTTCAGTTAAAAAAAATTATTCACTCAAATTGGTATCACATATATTGCATAATATTTAAAGTTTGGTATCTGGTTATCCTAGCTTAGTAGTTAAAGACATTAAAAAACATGGGATGCCAACAACCCATATGTGAAACACAATTGTAATTGATTAATATACAACATAAGTACTTCGCTTTTTGAGGCATTGCCAAATAATCCATTAGGAAACTAATGTAGTAATGAAGTAGTTACTCTGTTAAATTCTCCTTAACCCAACACCCGCCAATTAATTCCGAATAAAATTAATTATTGAATAAAAGCACAGTTGGGTTACTAACCAAAGATTACAGCGAAAGCATAAATAATGAAACCAAACACATTGCACACGAGATTTCTGGGTAAATTACCCCTGGAAAAAATCCCTAAGGGAAAACCAGTACCTTGTTGATTTTATTAGATAAAATCCTGGGCTCCCGTCTTGGGGTAATGGCCCAACTGAGGAAAATACAAAACAACAAATAGCCAAGCCTTACAAATCTCAAGATCAGTCCTTCGATCTTTCTGGTTGGTTGCTATCTCCCTTATTGCCCCTTTGCTCCTTTCCTCGGCCCATGCCCTTGCACACTTGGATGGAAGTCCTTCTCCACCCACTCAATGAGATCTCACTCACTCATCCCGTGTCTGTGTGTCTACTCCTCCCACTTAGGCTTCCTTTCATAACCTTGAGTTTACCCTAAATCCAAAACCCTAGATCTCCAAAGTGATCAATGATTGAGATCTATTCTTGCATTCACTTGAGATCGATGAATAGGATTTAATTTAATTACTAATGCCAAAAACCTTAGCATTTAATTAAATTTAAACTCGCGTTAATTCCAAAAGTACATTCACTTTATTAATCACTTTAATAAAGTGAATCTCCTAAGTCCTAAGAGGCATTAAGGACGACTCCCACGTGTTAGACACAAATCGACATGGAAGTACCTGTCCGATGCTACATACATCAACACTCCCTCTTAACGAGAAAGGTACTTTCACCACCCGGAGGTGGCTCTGTCTTCACTACCATATCCACTACCATGGCCGCTCTCCAATCCACCTAATCGTCTGCTCCCTCTAAACCAAAAGCTATACCTGCTATCTCATTTGGACCCTTCTTCGAAGACTTGTTGCCTTTGAACATGCTCCTAGAAGTCTCCTGCTCTTGAGCATCCTGCATGGCCATCTCACACCATGACTCCTTCTTGACAGACTTGGAAGGATTTTCCTTCCTACTTGAACCTGAAGGTTGACTCCCTCTGAGCTTCTCAACCTTAGGAGCTACCTGCTCCTTGTTCTCTGCCACTCTACTGCTTTCCATTGCTCAGCGAGCCACCAAAAAAAAAAATTATACTGCCCATATTTCTGCCCAAAACTCGTTGCTCCCTGCCCGAAGCTACTCAGACCACTACCCGAAGTTTCCCGCAAGCTTTTGTTGTTGCCTAGGTACTTCTCTAGGCTGCCCGACGACTCTGTTGGGCCTGCTCGAGGTTTCTTGGGTCCTCTGCTGGCTTGGCTGGCAGTTGAGTTGGATGGCCAGTGGTTTGCTGGTCTGTCAGCCCATGCCCTACCGATGGTTACTGCTGCAGCGGCGACCACTGCTCCTTTCCCCCACAACTCCTACGTCGTCCATCGCTTCCCTTGCGACTCTGCACACCCGACCACCACCTGCTCATTTACCTCTGCAGTTAACAACCCCCGCACGCATCTCCACGCCTTTCGTCGTGAATCCATCACGCACCTGCGATGTTCTCTTAGCAGTTGTGGCAGTTGTACCCACAGCCTTCAGCCGCTACACCTTTCCACTACTGCGATCCGTACCTCCTACTAGTCGCTTCACTTGTCGATTGTTGTTCCTAGCTCTCTCAACCAGATCTCTAGCACTTCACCAGTGCAACAGTTGTCTTCTCATTTCTCAGCCCTCACACCGCTATTGTAGCCTGATCCTGGTTGACTTCTCCACGCGGGCCTTTCTCTACTCGACCCATGGTCTCTTTCCAACCGTCACTCACCCAACGACCCAAGGATCGCTTCCTTAGCCCGATCTTAAGCTTGATCTGCCTGCAACAATATTCACACAGTTGTACAACGACTGTTGTATGGTACACCTTTTTTTTATTTTTTATTTTCTGGGTTTAACTTTACACTTTCTGCAGCCTGCAAAAACTTTTATGCGCTGGCAAATTAAATCTTTGTGCAACTTGGTTCCCTTCTTCAAAACCGTAGCTCTAATACCATGTTAAATTCTCATTAACCCAACACCCGACAATTAATTCCAAATAAAATTAATTATTGAATAAAAGCACAACTGGGTTATTAACCAAACATTACAGTGGAAGCATAAATAATGACACCAAACACATTGCACACGAGATTTTTGGGTAAATTACCCTTGGAAAAAAACCCTAAGGGAAAACCAATACCTTGTTGATTTTATTAGATAAAATATTGGGATCCCATCCTAAGATAATGGCCCATCTGAGGAGAATACAAATGTAATACCCCAAGACTGAACCCCAGTTGAAATTGTAAAATATGTTTTATAGGCTGGTGAGCCAGGTGATTATAAGCTAGGAGGCTTATGTGATGATTAGGCTGGAGAGCCTAGATGCTAAAGGCCAGTGAGCCTATTTTTGTATATGTAAACACTCATATCATTAATATAATACATTGCTGCGTGTAGACCAATCATGATAAAAGAGTATGGGGGACTAAACTCCACTAGGAAGGGAAAGGGAGGGCTAAGAGCCTAGGAAAGGGGGCTAAGCTAGAGGGCTTATTGCCAAAGGAATATTATAATATTATTCCTAAAGACTACGGTGAGGATAATTATTTTATCCTAAGTCTCATGGAAGAGAGAATGAATTACAAGTGGAGAGAACCGAGCTCCTTGAGAGCCATGTGTCATCAAGGGCGCATGCAAATAAAGGTGGGGGAAATCAGTTCATTTCCGACTCACTCAGCCATTCTCTCCATGGGGGGACCTCTGAATCATTCACGCAATCTGGGAGCCTGCATGCACTCTTGAGATACCCATACCTTTCCTGTTATCAAGAGTAAACCGAATTCCTCCTGGGATGCACAACGCACCTGTACCTACCTGAGCCAGTGTTGTACCTTTATGTTATGAGCAACATCTGCTCCATGCCCTGAATGTTGTTGCTGCCATCACCTGTGCCTTAGCTAAATGTTGTTGTTGTCTTCATCATTCCCTGTAATTGGTTGACTTAAGCTCTGAACTGAAGAAACGGGTTGTCAGGCCCGTGGATTGAAGAGGCGGGTTGTCAAGCCCGTGAACAACTCTCTCCAGGTGAGAGAATTGTTGGGAAAGTGATTTCTTGAGGGATCCCAACTGTAGCTACAGTGCTCTGAGACTTCCTGTCCGGCCTGTTGCTGAAGCCCTGGAAGAGAAGTGGGGCAGCCGAAGGACTGTTGAGCAGAGAAGGGGCACACTTCCCGAGGTGGGACATGCATGTGGGGAATGAGAGATTGTAGGTTGGTAGTTTGAGTTGGCTCCTGGGATGAAATCCTTCCTGTTGTCTGTATTGTCTTAGCCTAGTTAGGAATCCCTTTACCCGGGTGGAGTTTAGTCCTAGCTCGGGGGTGACCCATTGCTGAGAGTAATGAGCAGCATGGTCTAAGGCTGGGAGGATCGTGGAAGGTCTGCACACAGTTAGTGGTATTCTATAAAAGATAAATATCAATTATGTATTAATTTACATGTTGTGTATTTATACATGTGCTTAATGTTTATGGGTTTTGCCTGTGTATGCTGCATGTATATTTTACTATTATTTCCACATGAATCTGTGTATTTGCAGAATGTGTTTGTCTTCTTAAGTTTTATATATATTTATACAGATGAAATCATTGCTTTTATTAAGTGGCATGGCCTAGCTTGGGTGGTCGGGTATGTCACAGTTTATACAGTTTCGCAAGAGTTTCTGTGTGGCATAGACTAGTGGTCTATGGCTGGGTGTGTTACAATTTGGTATCAAAGCCCTAGTTTTCAACACTGAGCTTGGATGGCCCCGTGTAAGTGGAAATTGAAGCAAAAGTTTCACAGAGAGTTGTTGTTAAAATGGATAAAATTCGAGTTTCAGAGCATCCATGAGTGCCAAGAGGGTGCTGAGAGCACGCCTTAAGTGTGTTTGAAAGCTCATGAGGTGTAGCAGTTTGGGAAACCACAATGGCCGTAGGATCTGTTCGAGAAAGGTCTGAATCCTTCACAGTTGTCAGATCTGGGAAAAAGAGCGTGGCGGTTGACCCCTCAAGTCCTTCGGGACTTCGTTGCTTCGGCAATTTTTAAGTCTTTGACAAAAAGGAGGCAAAATCCCCAAAGCTCTGAAGTCCTGGAGTGTATCTACACCATAGATCATTTGGGAGAAGGTGGGCCGTTGGATTCCCCAAGTGGTTCGACAGTTCGACACTCTGGGGAAATCTGGTTGTGGTTGCGCGGAGTGGAGTTTTTCCCCAAAGTCCCGAAGTCCAGAACCAATCCAGAACGCTCATGATTGGGGACACGTGTCCGCAGATTAGCAAGTGTTTGGAATTTCTACGTTCGACAGTTCGAGGGTTGGGTGGTGATCAACAACGAAAAATTCCGAAGCCCAGAGTCCTGAAGCTCCAGAGAGCGACGGTTCGGGAGTTCGCCAGTTCGGCGTTCGGATGATTTAAAGTGTTCCAATATGAAATCCTATGAAACCCGAAGTTCCGAAGTCCCGGAGCCCCGAAGTTCCGAAGCTCCAGAGAACACTTGTTCCGGAGTTCGAAAGTTCGACGTTCGGGAGTTTTGAAGTGTATTGTAGAAGAAACCTCCGAAGCCTGGGGTCCCGAAGTCCCGGAGCGTCGGAGTGATGTGGCATGGTGACGTCACCTAGGGTGATGTGGACCCACTTTATGTATGCCACGTGTCATCCCGATTCAGGATTTTCACAGACCTTTTGGGCCAATTAGAACTTGACACGTGTCACCCGTAGATTGGGCCACGTGTCACCTCTATATTTTCAACACATAGCACCCCCTGGTGCGTGATGGCTGATAAGACTCCGGAAGTTCAGAGATTCGACATTCGGGGATATGGGAGTATGTTGTTGCAAGAACCTCCGAAGTGCGAAGCTCCGGAGAGCTTCTCCGGGAATTCGCCAGTTTGGCATTCGGGGAAATGTGTGTATGTTGTTGCAAGATCTTTCGAAGCTTCGGAGCCTAGGAGCACCAAAGTAGTTCGCCCATTTGACGTTCGGGGAACTTTGCGTGTTGTGTGGTCCAAACTTTTGATGCCCGAAGCAGCAGAGCGGCGGAGTAACGCAATGCTAAAATGTCAGCCCGAAAATTCGGAAATTCAGCGTTCGGGAGAATTAAGGTATAATGGTCTAAGGACTTCCGAAGCGCGAAGCTCCAAAGAGCCTCTCCGAGAGTTCGCCAATTCGGTGTTCGGGAAAAGTAAAGTGTGGTGCTATGAAAACCTCTGAAGCCCGGAGTTCCGGAGCCCCGAAGTCTCGAAGCTTTGGATAAGCGCTTTTTAGGTCAACGCTTGATCATAGCCCGTGGTCGTATGAAGTTTTGGCCAAAATAAAAGGGGGCTAGTGCCCGAATTTGTTGATTTGAAGAAAGAAAAAGGGCTTAAATAAGGAGTCCGTAGGGTTCCGAATTGTATGTACCTACACCTAAAGAAGTAAAAAGGACCTGTGAACTTGAAGAGAGGATCTGACATGGGTCCAAGAACCAATTCGGCTTTGAAGAAGAAGAACAGTTATACAGGGATTACCTCCCAAGAAGCACAATTTTCAAATATTCATAACTTTTTGCTCAAAACTTAGAGTTGAGCATGGAAGCAGGTGTTGGAAATATCTTGAAAAGTAGAATATAACTACTCACTCAAAAAATTGACCGGGGCAGGCAATTTTACAAGAAAATCAGAAGAAAGAATTTCGATGTATTATGGAACCAGAATTGAGCATAATTTCTTGAATTTGTTAAAGCAATTAGCCTAACAAAGTTTTGTTGGATGCACATTTTGCAGATTTAACAACAACTAGATCAAATCAGGATCAACACAAAGTGCAGAGGGATGGAAGATACATAGGGGGCATACAGCCAGGAAGATGAGATCAGAGGGATGGATGTCCATATGGGTAATGAAGGTACAAACTCCAATGGAGATGGAGAAGGAAAGGATGAAAACATGAAATGGGTAGAGACCGTTAAAAATTTGCAAAAAGATGTCCAAAGTCATCAAACTGATAATGAAAGGCTTATGAAAGCCAAGGAGCAACAAGAGGACTTCAACATGGATTTAATGTAGAGCTTGGACAGAATAGAAAATAAATTGGATAAGGAGAATGGCTCAAGCCAATCAGGAAGTCACGGGTCTCCTGATGAAAAAGGTAGAGCAAGAAGTGCTAGTAGACATCACCATCACTCCTCAAGGCATTCTAATAGGAGAGCACACAGTAGCTCAAGTCCATCCCCTGTCAGGAAGCATAAGAAGAGGTCTGGGGTGGATGAACTACAAGGAGAAATGAACAAAATCAAACTTCCTACGTTTGAAGGTGATTACAAGAACGATGAAGATGTAGAGACATGGTTGCTAGGCATGAGAAAGTATTTTCAATTACATAATTATTCTTCACGTGCAGAAGGAAGAATTGCTATATATCAGCTCAAGGGAAAGGCATCCATGTGGTGGGACCAACTTGTGCAGGTGCAACACATTAAAGAGAAAAATGCTACTTGGAAGGAATTCAAGAACTATTTTCAAAAAATAAACTTGACTAAGAGATATTATGACAAGAAAATGAAGGAGTTCTTTGAACTCAAGCTAGGGAGTATGACCATCGATGAATATGAAAGAAGGTTTTTGGAACTGTTAAAGTATGTCTCCTTCATCAAGGATGAGACAGTTAAGATTCAGAGGTATTTGAGTGGGCTGCCATCATTCATTAGTGACAAGATACAATATGATGATCCCAAAACTTTGGAGGAGACCATAAGGCGAGCTAAATTCCTATATGATTAGCATAAAGGAAATCCAACTTTCTAAAGAGCTTGGGAAGACAAGAAGAAGTACAAGATGGAACAGAGGAAGAAGGGGAATAAGCCACCATTCTTCAGAAATAGTCCTCGGGGATAGTAAACTTCTATAGAGCCCAGAACCATTGAGACAAGGGGGACAAAGGCCAAGGCAACCACCTATTCAATGTTGGGGTTGTCAGGGAAATCATATGTATAGAGATTGTCCTCACATAAGTGAAAAAGTGAGAGTTGTTCACAATGTACAGCAAGCTAAAACAGTGGAGGACATGGGAAGGAATGTACCCAAGATCTATGCAGCCCTGGACAACAAGCAAGCTGAGTTTCAGTCACACATGATTGAAGTGGAAGGTATGATCAACAACCAAACCATTGCAATTTTAATTGATTCAGGAGCTAGTCATAGTTATATAGATCCTAAGATGGTGGAAAGATTTCATTTTCCAAGAAGCAAGCATGGAAAATCTTGGTTGGTGCAGCTGGCTACCGGAGCCAAAAGAAAAGTTAATGAGATGGTTAAGTCATGCCCAGTGGGCATGAATGAACTGAGCACCAAGGAAGATTTGAACATCTTGCCTTTAGGTTCCTATGATTGTCTGATTGGTATGGATTGGTTGGGCCAACACCATACTATCCTAGACTGTTATAATAAAGCATTTACTTGTTGGGATGAAGAAGGGAACCTAAGGATAGTGCAAGGAATTCCCAGGGCAGTAACTGTCAGAGAAATTTCAGCATTGCAACTGAAGAAATGTTACAGAAAGGGATGTCAAATATTTGCAGCTCATATGGAAGAGACACCTATGGATATGGTGTCAAATATCGAAGATTATGCAGTCCTAAAAGAGTTTGAGGATGTGTTTAAAGAAATACCAGGATTACACTCTAAAAGAGATATTGATTTCTCTATAAATCTGATGCCTGGAGCAACTCCAGTATCCAAGATCCCTTACATGATGAGTACACCAGAGTTAAAAGAGTTGCAAATGCAACTGGAAGAGCTTCTGAAGAAGAGGTATATAGGCCCAAGTGTGTCACCTTGGGGTGCTCCAGTATTATTTGTGAAGAAGAAGGATGGAACATTGAGACTTTGTATTGACCTCAGACAGTTGAACAAAGTAACTGTTAAGAATAAGTATCCTTTACCAAGGATAGATGACCTCTTTGATCAGTTGAAGAATGCAAAAATGTTCTCCAAGATTGATCTCAGGTCAGGTTATCATCAGGTAAGAATTAAAGATGAAGACATCAACAAGACTGCTTTCAAAACGAGGTATGGTCATTATGAGTTCACAGTGGTGCCATTTGGGTTATCAAATGCACCAACTATCTTCATCTGTTTAATGAAGGTATTTTTAGAGAATACGTAGATAAGTTTGTCATTGTCTTTTTGGATGACATTCTTATATATTCCAAGTCGGAAGAAGAGCATGAGCAACACTTGAAGATGGTATTACAAGTATTAAGAGAGCATCAGTTGTATGTCAAATTGAGCAAGTGCTCATTTTATCATAATCAAATTCATTATTTGGGGCATATCATATCAGAGGAAGGGATAGCAGTGGATCCTGAAAAGATTGAGGCCATTAGAGGATGGTCAACACCTAAGAATGTGACAGAAGTCATACCCTTCATAGGCCTTGCAGGCTACTATAGAAGATTTATTGCAGGATTCTCAAAGATTGCACACCCGATCACTTCCTTTCAAAAGAAGGGAGTGAAGTTTCAGTGGACATTGGAGTGTGTAAAGAGTTTCCAACACTTGAAACAATTATTAACCAGTGCTCCAATACTAAGGATTACTAATCCAAATGAAGACTTCATTGTATGCACAAATGCATGTAAAGAAGGACTTGGTGGAGTCCTCAGTCAAAATGGGTATGTTGTATGTTATGAATCAAGGAAGTTGAAGGAGCATGAAAGGCATTATGCCACCCATGATTTGGAGTTGGCAGCCATAGTGCATGCCTTGAAGAAGTGGAGGCACTACCTTATGGGGAAAATGTTTGAGTTAAGTACAGACCATCGTGGTCTGAAATATTTATTCGGATAGCCAACTCCGAATGCCAGGCAAAACAGGTGGTTAGAATTTCTCAGTGAATATGACTTCGATATAAAACATATCAAAGGGAAAGAGAACAAGGTAGCTAATGCACTTAGCAGAAGGGTGCATGAGTTGCATGCTACAGCCATTAGCATGTACCAATCCGATTTGAAAGACATAATCTTAGAGGCTGCAAAATCAGATTTGCAATACATGGAATTAGTGGCAAAATTACAACAAGGTATTTTGCAGCAGAAAATTGAGGACTACAAGCTGGGAAATGATGAAATTATCATGTACAGAAGCAGAATTTATGTACCAAATTCCCAAGAATTGAAAAATCTGATATTGAGAGAAATGCATAACGTACCTTATGTTGGACACCCAGGGTATCAGAAAACTATTGCAGCTGTCAAGAGCCAATATTATTGGCCAGGCATGAAGAAAGAAGTTGTTGAGTACATTGCCAATTGTTTGGAGTGTCAAAAGGTCAAGGCTGAGCATAGACACCCAGTTGGGTTGCTACAACCATTACCCATCCCTGAGTGGAAATGGGAAGTGGTAAGAATGGACTTCATCACCAAACTGCCCAGAACAAGCAAGCATCATGATTCTATCATGGTAGTGGTGGACAAGCTTACCAAAGCTGCCCATTTCATTCCAGTGAAGCTCACTCACAATACAACTAATGTTGTTGATATTTATATGAGGGAAATTGCTCGATTGCATGTTATAGCCAAGACAATTGTGTCTGACATAGATCCAAAGTTTACATCAAATTTTTGGAAAGGATTATTTAAAGGATTTGGAACAAATTTGAATTTTAGAACATCTTATCATCCAGAATTTGATGGGAAAACAGAGAGGGTGAATCAAGTGATTGAGGATATGTTGAGGATGTATGTGATGGATAAACCATCAAAATGGGAAGACTACCTACACTTGGTGGAATTTGCTTATAACAATGGGTACCAAGCATCTCTGAAGATGAGCCCATTTGAGGCACTTTATGGCAGAAGGTGCGACACACCTGTAAGTTGGGACAACCCAACAAATAGAGCAGTGGTTGGACCCAATTTACTTAGAGAAATGGAAGAGTAGATGTCAAAAATAAAGCATAATTTAAAGGCTACTCAAGATAGGAAGAAAAGCTATGTTAATAAGGGCATAATTCACAGGGAATTTAAAGTGGGTGATCATGTATTCTTAAAAATGAAGGCCAACAGAAGTTCTCTGAAGTTGAGAAATTGTTCAAAGTTGATAGCTCATTTTGTGGGCCATTTGAAATCCTGGAGAGGATTAGGCCTATAGCATATATGTTTGCATTATCTGCATCAATGTCTATTCATAATGTATTCCATGTATCATTGCTCAAAAAGTATATACCTGATGCTAATCATGTTATTGATTGGAATGTGATTCAGGTGGAGCAAGAAGGTGTTTTTCAAGTGCATTTGGTCTACATACTGGACCGGAAGACCAAGCAGCTCCGGAATCGAGCCATAGAGCTAGTAAAGGTCCAATGGACTTAGTACGACCCTAAGGATGCAACTTGGGAGAACAAGGATGCTATGTGGGCAGAATACCCGCATCTTTTTGAAGATTTTTAAAATTTTTGGTGAGAAATGTATATATGTATTGCACTGAGGACAATACATAAATAAGGGGAGGGGAATGTACTACCCCAAGACCGAACCCCAGTTGAAATTGTAAAATATGTTTTATAGGATGGTGATCCAGGTGATTATAAGCTAGGAGGCTTATGTGATGATTAGGCTGCAGAGCCTAGATGCTAAAGGCTAGTGAGCCTATTTTTGTATATGTAAACACTCATATCATTAATATAATACATCGCTGCGTGTAAACCAACCACGATAAAAGAGTATGGGTGACTAAACTCCACTAGGAAGGGAAAGGGAGGGCTAAGAATCTAGGAAAGGGGGCTAAGCTAGAGGGCTTATTGCCAAAGGAATATTATAATATTATTCCTAAAGACTATGGTGAGGATAATTATTTTATCCTAAGTCTCATGGAAGAGAGAATAAATTACAAGTGGAGAGAACCGAGCTCCTTGAGAGCCATGTGTCATCAAGGGCGTGTTGACCGTCCATTTAGCAACGGTGGTCAACTCATGTGCCATGAAGATGCATCACCAGATGCAAATTTGTTGAAGACAGTATTGGTTCTACTTGGGTATCTGATGCCCCAGCACAATTTTTGTAAACGAAATTT
>ML787878.1:471639-492622 GCA_009831015.1 Picea engelmannii | reverse complement strand
GCATGCAAATAAAGGTGGGGGAAATCAGTCCATTTTCGACTCACTCAGCCAGTCACTCACTCAGCCATTTACGCACTTAGCCATTTTCTCCATGGGGGGACCTCTGCATCATTCACGCACTCCTGGAGCCTGCACGCACTCTTGAGCTACCCGTACCTTTCTTGTTATCAAGAGTAAACCGTATTCCTCCTGGGATGCACAACGCACCTGTACCTACCTGAGCCAGTGTTGTACCTTTCTGTTATGAGCAACATCTGTTCCATGCCCTGAATGTTGTTGTTGCCATCACTTGTGCCTTAGTTGAACGTTGTTGTTGTCTTCACCATTCCCTTTAACTGGTTGACTTAAGCTCTGAACTGAAGAAACGGGTTGTCAAGCCAGTGAATTGAAGAGGCGGGTTGCCAGGCCCGTGAGAAACTCTCTCCAGGTGAGAGAATTGCTAGGAAAGTGATTTCCTGAGGGATCCCAACTGCAACTACAATGCTCTGAGACTTCCTGTATGGTCTGTTGCTGAAGCCCTAGAAGGGAAGTGGGGCAGCTGAAAGACTATTGAGCAAAGAAGCGACACACTTCCTAGGGTGGGACAAGCATGTGGGGAATGAGAGATTGTAGGTTGGTCGTTTGAGTTGGCTCCTGGGACGAAATCCTTCCTATTGTCTGTATTGTCTCAGCCTAGCTAGGAATCCCTTTACCCGGGTGGAGTTTAGTCCCAGCTCGAGGGTGACCCATTGCTGAGAGTTATGAGCAGCGTGGTCTAAGGCTGGGAGGATCATGGAAGGTTTGCACGCAGTTGGTGGTCTTCTATAAAAGATAAGTATCAATTGTGTACTAATTTACATTCTGTGTATTTATACATGTGCTTAATGTTTATGGGTTTTGCCTGCGTATGCTACATGTATATTTTACTGTTATTTCCGCATGAATTTGTGTATTTGCATAATGTGTTTGTCTGCTTAAGTTTTATATATATTTATACTGATGAAATCATTGTTTTTATTAAGTAGCATGGCCCAGCCTGGGTGGTTGGGTATGTTACAATTTATACAGTTCCGCAAGAGTTTATGTGTGGCATAGCCCAGTGGTCTATGGATGGGTGTGTTACAACAAAACAACAAATAGCCAAGCCTTACAAGCCTCAAGATTAGTTCTTCGATCTCGTTGGTTGGCTATTATCTCCCTTGCTGCCCATTTTCTCCTTTCCTTGGCCCTTGCCCTTGCACACTTGGATGGGAGTTCTTCTCCACCCACTCAATGAGATCTCACTCACTCATTTTGTGTGTGTCTACTCCTCTCACTTAGGCTGCCTTTTATAACCTTGAGTTTACCCCAAATCCAAAACCCTAGATCTCAAAAGTGATGAACGACTGAGATCTAATCTCGCGTTCACTTGAGATCGATGGCTTGGATTTAATTTAATTACTAAAGCCAACAACCTTAGTATTTAATTAAATTTAAACTCACATTAATTTCAAAAGTACATTCACTTTATTAATCACTTTAATAAAGTGAATCTCCTAAGTCCCAAGAGGCATTAAGGACAACTCCTATGTGTTAGACACAAACCGACGTGGAAGTACCTATCCGATGCTACATACATCAACACTTCATTAATTGATAAACATACCAAGAAGTGCACCATGCATGATGCATTTTATTTGAAGTTTGGTATTTGGTAACCCACGTGCCACGAGTAGTAGTCAAATGGAAAGTCTTGAGGATGCTTCCCTTAAACTTTTTTATCAGTGCCATCCATTCAATGCACGAGCTGAAATTGTCATTGACATTAAGGCTAGGACCTATGTCCGTCACCACACCTGGCCACTTACGTGGTCATGACAGCCCCTGCACTTTCAGAAGGCTAAACATACCATACACTTTAGGAGAATTGACTCCTGGTGGGGGAATGTCACCAACCCCTTTTGACCAACCAATCAAAACCCTGGACGTGGTCAGTGGTCAAAAGATGAAATTAATGTCTTCAATGCAAGTTGAATCAATCAATAGAGCATTTTAGTTTTCCAGGAGAACAAATATATACATCCTTTTTGGGGGAATGTTTTGATTCCATGATTTTTATTGACTCGCATTAGTAGAGGTTTTCCCTGTTGTGTGGTGGTCTACTGGTTACATTGGGAAATACAATAATCAAATCAACAAAATGATCCGAGGAATGCTGTTGACTCTTGCAAATGAAGATTTTGCTGCTTGTTTGGAGGTTACACTGAACACTACAATAAATGGTGCACTTACTACACTGATGCTGCAGTTCACAGTTTGACACTATTTAAAATTTAAATGACAAAATAAAGAAAAAGACCGCTTTTGGATAAGGCTGGTTTTACTGTATGCAGTCTAATACAAATCTCAAGAGTGAAAGTAAGCAATTTCAAAAGCCATGAATTTGTTGAAAGCAACCTAAATTATTAGAACGCAAATTCTAGTATAGCTATTAGTTCGAAATTTTAGACCACAAATCAACTTAGGAAAACCCCAAAACGTTTGTTACAGTCCAGTTAAATGGACTCCTCATAAACAGGGAGAACATAAAGAATGCCTGATTTTCCAAGGCACCATTCATTGGCACGCAACTCTTCTTGGGGATCAAAACAATTGCTTTTATTGGCTTTCCTGGGCTTATGGAAATGCATTAGAATTTCAACTCTGTTTATTCTTTGCAAAATGTGTTGCAAAACTATTTTCGAGAACAGTGTAAGCTCTATCTCTTCCTTGAATCCCGGCAGGGGAAGAGGTACTCTGTCAATTGCTTGCCAAAGGCTACTTGTTCAATAGGGATGCCAAGAAGCAGGATGCTTCTGTTCCTGGCAGGAAGAGGTACGCTCTCAATTGCTTGCCAAAGGCTACTTATTGTTTAGGGATGCCAAGAAGCAGGATGCTTCTGCTTATTCTAATTTGATTTCAGTCTTAGTAGCGCTGAGAAAAGCTTGATTGTATATTCTCCCTTACTCTTGTACATTGTTCTCCTTTTGTATATATTTTTCTGTAATATAAGCAGTATTTCCTCAAATGCCTGATTTGATACAGCTACATTTTACGGGAGAGCTTAATGGAAAAAATGTATCTAAAAGTAATATGCCATATTTTATATATAGAGAATTTGGCAAAAATATATGGTAAAATACTTATAATTTAAGTAAATATTTAAGAGAAACATTGCTATTTTTAATCTTGTGAACTTGTCAGTGGATGAAAATGTCTCACCAATTTCTTTTAAAGATCATTTTTTTGCATGTTTGTATAAAACGATTCCTCCTAGAAATGCACCAAATGTAAACCTGAGCAAAGACTTACAGAAACAAAGACATTTTATTCAGTGTGTTCAACATACATTCCTGTAGTAGATGATATTTTTTCTCAGGATAGAAATTTGCATATTTTATTAACAAAAGGTAACAAAAGATAGCAAAAGATATGCCCAGCACTTGCCCATATGCATAACAAAAAAGTTGTGTGCAAAGCACATACCTAGACTGTCCAGACACAGCCCAATAAGGGTATTTTAACTAAAATTAAAGACCAAATCAGGAATTATCTTGAGAATCCTAAAACTGTCACAAATGTAGCAAGGGAGAAGGCCTTCCAAATCAGGAATAACCCTGAGAATCCTAAAAATGTCACAAATGTAGCAAGGGAGAAGACTTCCAACTACCAGCAAATTGGATACCAGATCTGAAAAAAGAGCATTAATCTGCTCCAGGACGAGGCAAGTGAGCTTATCAGCGAATCAATATGTGTTGAGAAATGTATAATGCTACCTGCAGATCCTTGTGTTTCCTCGATCCTTATGATTCCTTCATCAAGAGATACATCACTCTTAGCCTCATGATCTGCTTGATGATTGTTTTCCCTGAAGATGCAGGCAAATGATGTTGTTGAAATAGGAAGATTATGCCCAGGTTCTGTTGATTTCCTGCTTTAGGAGAATGTTCCAAATTCCTTGTCTCCATTCTTCCACTAAATCAGCCACATAAAGCTTTGAGTCACTAGAGACATACAAGTACCCCTTCATGACAGAGCTGAGGATGCACTCTGCCTCCAGGAGATAGAGCCAGGATCTGTAGACCTTCATAGGAACTCAGAAGACAGGTCTGGGCACCTCACAAGTTATGGGAGACACCTTTTACAGCTAGGTGAATCCCACAATTTATTAATCCTAAACGGGCTCCCTTGTTTTCCGGGGATCAGGTGATTTCACTTGCTTCCCCCACAGCGGCGGGGGGGGGGTGCAGTGTGGTCGACTATGTCCTAGCCAACCAGGATCTCCTCCCTCACATCTAACACCTCTCTGTATCCCCCCTCCCTATGGATGACCACGCCCTCCTCTCTTTCTCCCTCTCTACATCACCTTCCCCTCCCCCCACCACCTTTCTTTTTGATAGAGTTTATGCCGACTCCTACACCACCTACCTTAAGGAG
Organism: Picea engelmannii; assembly: GCA_009831015.1. NCBI lineage: Eukaryota > Viridiplantae > Streptophyta > Pinopsida > Pinales > Pinaceae > Picea > Picea engelmannii. The sequence goes on along the minus strand of ML787878.1, from coordinate 488,188 downwards.
TTGCTCCCCCTCATTTCCCACTTCGGATCATTGGACACAACCATAGCCAAATATGAGATACTCTCCAAGGTTCTCGAGGTAGTAGCTCTTGATTCCTATCCCCACTCTACTCGTCAGCACACCCATAAACCCACCCCTGGCGGGGCCTCATGAATCGTTGGTTCGATGACGAATGCAAAATCCTTCACAAACAACTCCGTTTCACGCTCACACATGACCCCTCCTCCTCCCTTGGCTCCGTAAAACCTACCATCAACTCCTTCGTCGCAAAAAGAAAATGTTCCTCTCCCAGAGGAGGCGTGAACTTTGCGCAACCCTCCGCCACTCCTCGAAAGCCTTCTGGCATACCCTTTTTCCTAGACACCATGCCATCTCACCCAACCTAGATCCCCAAGTCATGTTCTCCTACACAACCTCCCCTTCCGACATTTCTGGGAAACCTCCCACCCACATCCGTTCCCCTCCCTTTTCTTGCCATTTTTTCTCAGAGAGAGACATTAGAAGAGTAGTGAGAGTTGTGGGCACCAACATAGCAGTAGATAAAGAAAGCCTCCATGACGAATTCCTTTTGCATGGCATCTGTTCCCTTAACTCACATATTGCTGATTTATTTAACCATGTTGTATGTTCAGGTTTCCCCCACTCTTGGACAAGACACATCATCCACCCTATTCACAAATCAGGGAATAGTTCTGATCCAAACAATTACAGGACTATCGTGGTGGGACATACATTCTCCAAACTTTATGCCACAACTCTGCATTAGCGGCTCTCTGACGATTTGGAGAATCGCCATCTCAGAGCTAAAGGACAGACCGGTTTCTGCCTGGATCACCAGACGATCGATCACATTTTCACGCTAAGAGCCATTATTGAGGAGGCCCGTCATCGTTCTTTGAGGGTTTATTGTTGTTTTGTAGACTTTCGAAAAGCGTTTGACACAATGCCATGGGAAGCTTTATTCCAGAGACTTCGGGACATCAACATATCTGAGACCCTCCTAACAACCATCATGAAATTTTATGAGTCGGTTTTAGGACGTCTCAGGTTGGCTCACGACCTCTCTAATTTCATTCAGAGAACCATTGGGGTAAAACAGGGATGCCCTTTCTTGCCGACCCTTTTCAGAATCTACATTGATGAGCTAGAGTCTTTCCTCCACGACCACATCCAGGATGGCGATGGATGTCTCCTTCATCAGGTGTTGATCTCCCTGCTCCTTTTTGTTGATGACCTGATCTTGTTGGCCTCTGCTCCTGAGGGACTACAGAGGCAGATTGATGCCCTAGCCAGTTTTTGTGACCTCTGACAGTTGACGGTCAACTTGGGTAAAACCAAGGTCATGATCTTCAATGCATCAAAGCACACTCTCAGAGACTTACATTTCTATTTCAAGGGGGAAGAGATTGAGATCAACACATCTTACAATTACCTAGGGGTCCAGTTCACCGGGTCTCGTTTTGGTATGCGACAAGCCCTCCAGCCACGACTCAACAAAGGATATGGGTCCCTAGCCCTCATCGAAAGACAATGTTTCCAAGGTTAGTTTCAAGACATCTCGTCCAAACTGTACCTCATGGAGGAAATTATCAGACCCACAGTACTCTATGGCTCAGAGATTTGGGGACCAAGTTTGATATAGATAGATTGGGCTCAGTTGGAGAGAGTCAAGACCTTGCTTCTCAAACGCATCACCAGATGAAAATGTATAGTTCCATAGTCCATTATACAAGTAGAGTTCGATGTCCAACCATTCCACCTCGAGGTTATCTTTTGCTTGATCTCCTTCATTCATAGAGTCAGATCTTACAAGGACTCTGCTTCGAGGGGAGAGAAATACCCCTACCTTGCATTTTGCTCCTCAGAGGCCCTCGCCTCTGATCACTCCACAGGTCGTGCACGAGGTTGGTTTTCAGAGGCATCCCGACTTCTCTAGTCATTGACCATCTCCCAGAGCACCTTCCTCCCTTCAAGTACTCCTTAGATGCACCATCCCATCTCTTGTCGACTAGACAGATTGTGAACCGAGACATCAGAGAGAACATATACAGATTATATATTCAGGTCACCTGGACCTCACCCTTGATGAGCCTGGGCTCGAAGATGTCATTCTACTTAGAGCACTTCCTGGAGCTACAAGAGGGTATCATTGTCCACACCCATACACGTACATACATTGGATGCATTCACTCAAGATCCCTCTGGGACAGATCCAAGTTGGTTCTCATCGACTCTGAGTGGAGACTGGTCAACATATCCCACACTCTGATAGGCTCTGCCAGATGTGTCACCTATAGGAGCTAGAGACAGAGAGACACCTCATTTTTCAGTGCCCCGTATACTATGAGATCAGAGGACGTTACTATTGCCTCTATAGGAACTCAGGGGACTCCCTCTCTACTTTCTTCCAATATCAAGACTAGAGGTGCCTAACTCTTTTCATCAGGGAGATTCTTAGTCACAGATCTCAGCTCTTGCATGATGCCCCCCACCCGGGACAAACCAGGAGGATCACTCATACTTCCACGCCCTTCCACCAGATCGGAGCAACAAACGATAGTCTGGGTTCTAAAGTACTTCAAACCGTAGAGTGGTGAGACCTCAGGCCCATTCTCCCCCCTTGGGAGATTGATCGATATGTTTGAGACTGGTTCGAATTTGCAATACCATACACCCAACCATGCATCCTCATAGTGACAGAGGGTTTAGCTCCATACGGGTTCAAAGCATGACACCTCTCGCTCATCGGACCACCCTCTAGCCCTAGGGGAGCAGTCAGAGATCTATTCAGAGCTTTTTTCCTTCGACCTCGGATGGTAGGAGAACTGAGTTTCCTCGCTCCTACATCCCCCCCAGGGTCTGTTGTCGTCCTAATACACACTTGCAAACGTGGAGAAGTCTCCAACCCACTTGGTGTGTCCTTGGAGGCACAAACCTGAATCTAGACCCACTGTCACCTCAATCTGGACTCCTTCCGTCTAGGCTCACTCCTAGGGAAGCCAAGGGGGGTAGACCCTATTAAACTATGTCAAAGATTAATTAGTTGTCAAAGATTAATTAGTTCTAGGAGTTAATTTGTTTGTTGATTAGGGAGACCCAACCCAATGACAAACAATCATGCAAAATGTAGTTTTTTCAATGACAAACAAACCTTTTTACTTTAATAAACAACAATTTAGACCAGTGCCTGAAGATTATAAAATTCCACTTATTGAAATATACACAAAAGAATTATAACTCTACAATAATGAAACAAACTTATGAAATTTTTACACAATGAATTGAAAATTAACTTTACATGATTATTTTAAAACAATGAATAAATAAAAAATACTTGGAAATGAATCATTGTGAATATTTACACATGACAAAGTCTTGCAAAAATGAATAGGATGTAAATACTTGAAAATAAATTGCAGGGAAACGTAAATGTTGTGCAAGTGTGTAGGTTGCTTTTAGTTGATTTTAAATCTTTCTTTAACTTAGGGGCTTAGATGTGAAATGTTGCAAGCCTAAGCTATGTGACTACTCCAAGTCTTTATCCTTTAGCTAAGAGGAAATGTTGGGTGTTCAACAAGAACACAACAAGGTTCTCCCCTAGCTCCACAGGTCAAGTCCAAATTGTTTCGGCACTCAACAAGGAGGACACTTAGTGCCATGAAAGAGTCCCCGACTTCAACCCCTTCTAGCCTCCACAAGTCACCTTATTTTAGTGGCCAAACAATAATGGAGAAAGGGTGCCTAATTAGACTAACCACTCAATTCTTTGCCCTTTCTTATTACCCAAGATCCACAAAGTGCCAAGGGGAGAGAATACGGGGCAAAGGCAGGGTGAATTTTGTTTACTTTGCAAAATAAAAGAAAACTTTAAACACTAGCCAACACGATTTTGCAGAATGACATAGCCACTCACATGCAAGGTGTGGGGAAACAAAAAATACTTAAAATAAATAACTTAAACAAATTAACCACACTACTTTGGCACAAAGTGGAGGACAAAGCCTTCAGATTTTGTGGCAAAGGTGGACAAAGCTAACTAAAACAAAAATCAGAAAATTATTTATAATCCTAGCTGACACGATTTTGCAAGGATAACAAAGCCAAACACAATGCAAGGTGTGGGAAAAACTTATTGAAATTATTTACAGATTTTAAACTTGGAAAGAAATAGAAAGTGCAAGCCCAAGAGACTCTCTTGGGCTGCTTACAATAGCTTTAGAAAGTGAGAGAGAGAGAGGGCCTTTGCACCAGAGCTTAGTGATGTTCTCTTGAGCCTCTAGTTACCAATTTTGGGTAGCTCCTCCTCTTTTATTGGTGAAAACCTGCATAAAACAACCAAGAAAGCTTGCTGGAAAATGCTAAAAATCACCACAATATGTTAGTTTTGTGTTAACATATGTACATAAATTTTTACAGAAAAAATTTGAACTTGAAAATTGGAATTTTTAACAAGATTATGATGATTATATGTTCAGAAAATAAGCAAACAAAGGACTGAAATTAAAATAGAAAATTAATTGAAGCAAAATGGAGCCTTTGGAGTTCCTCCTCCAAGCTTTGACAACTTGCAAATCTGTAAACCCTTACTACACAATGAGGCAAGAAGGTGAGATCCTTTAAGACGCCTACAAAATGCTTTGTAAAATCTAATAAAACAAATCACATAAACCTATAGCAATACTACTACAAATTTATCCCTAGCAAAATACTTTGCTTAGGGTTCTTCAAGTAAAACAATGTGAAGCAAGAATAACAAAACTTACAATGTTACCTCACCAAGAGCAAATATCACACAAGAGTAGCCAATAGAACCAAGAATACACCATGAAAGCACCAAAGAACACCAAGAGATCCTCCAAAGCTTCACTTTATTGCTCCAAGAAAGGTTACCAAGTGACACCAAAATTACAAGAGAAAAATGGGAGAGAATGAGAGAGAGTGGGGAGAGATTTTGGTATAATAGAGTTACTATGAAAACTTCCTGTCAAAATGAGGAGAAGGGGCTTCCTTTTAAAGAAGTGAAAGAGGAGAGACCTCTCTTGGATGAGTTACAAGTGTCACCCATCCAAGAGAGAGAGAACAAGTCAAGGGGGGCACACTTTTAGGGTTTTGGACTGAGTTAGGGTTTGAGGGGTGAGATGTGAGGGGGGAAAACCCCTTTTGACTTGTCATGGGGGGTTCTTCTAAATGGATTTTTAATTTTCCAACTTAGGAAATGCATTAGAAAACATTTCCCCACTTCTTTTCTTGACTTTAGACACTTTTACAATTTTCTGGCTTTTTACCTTAGCCAATTATTTGTTGACTTTTGACTAACTTGGACTCCTCATGGACAATGACCTAGCAAATTTTTTCCAATTGAGTTGAAACTTGGTCCAAGGGTATAGGGGGTCATAAGCCATTTGATTTGAGTACTCACACCCCTATTCAAAATACACAAGGACCAATTTTTTACATTTTTCATAAAAAATAATTAAAATTTCCAATTTACGAAAAATTTTAATTATTAAAAAATCCTATCAAAACCTAATGGAATTCTGCAAGACTCTAGGAGATGTCTAGCATGGTCATTTACAACATTTTTAGACCTTAGTCACACACTGGGCTCGATCATTAGAACACATTTCACCACTTTGGAGGATTATTGAGTGAATAACTCAAGTATAAGTAAAATTGCTGAAAAACAAGATTAATTACCTGAGGAAAAAAACAGTGAATGAAAGGACTTCCCTAATGATAAATTCCTAGGAAACTAAATTATTTGACCCATGCTAACATATTACAAAATTATCCCACATAGGGGAGCAAACATTCTGTGTATATAGAAAGAAGTGTCGGGGGGCAAAATTGCCCTGCTAAGCCATAAGTCTTCAACTTTGTCATGGTGTGAGGTCATATATCTTCATGGTACAAGACGTTGACACCTAGTTGAAATAGGTGGTCAACAGGGTTATACAACTGGATACCCCCGTCGCCCCCCTCACCATCGATTATCATATCCAAGGGACATTGACCTCACTGGCTTCACCTTGAGATATTTATCTCTCGACTAGTATTGAGTTGTCCAATTCCTATCATGGACACTCTCACTTTGTATCACCACATTTATGATATTGCTATATACACCTTTTCCTTGGTTTTAACTAGACCTAGGGCTTAACCTTGTTGGATATTTCACTACTTTAGGTTTCTTTCTTTATGTTATTCTCAACATTATCTAGGAGACGCGTTTGCACTCCCATATTGTACCCATACTTCTTGTAATCTCCAGTCCCATTGACCTACTTTTGTGGTCATTCATTGGACATTAATAAAATTATCTTATTGTGATCGTTTGCAAGTGATAGCAAAATAGTGGCTACCCTTATCTCAGCCTTATTATTTGTGCCTTATTTGTGCCTATACCACCTCCAAACTAAAAAGAGATAGTATGAGATCTGGACAGTATACGACTCCTTCAACACCACCCCTTCAAGGATTGCCTTATGAAGCATTGACAAAGAAGCCACGGGAGAATGGTAATCCAGGGATAGTGGCTCCACTTTCCTTCTTGTCTTCACCTTGCCGTGTCTTGATTCTTACCTCCTTTGGCAGGGAGTATTTAAGTCTGTATAAAATTTGAATGGGAGTCCTTTTTCAGCTGTGAAAGATGGGATCATTACAATTGACCCATATTGACTACATGAAGTGAAAGGGGAGGGGGAGAAAGTTGTCATCCAAATTTGTATCTTGGATCAATTGTGAGAGAGCCTATTCCATGGATGTGCCACTTCAAGGACCAATTCCAGTCCCTATACTTCTAACCGCACTCTAAACTTCATGAGTGAAATGATAGTGTAGGGATAGATGTGAGACTGTTTCCTGTTGTTCGATGCAGAGATCACAGATTCTGGGACCTGCCCAACAATGTTTTTGGAGGTTATCCCATGTCAACACAAGGTTTGTAAGAACAAGTTATAGGAGAGTTTTTGTCATTGAAGGGGCTTGGACTTTCCAAATAGCTTTCCACCACCAATGAGGGTCTTCAAGGTTGTCAAGAATAATGGATGATTCATACCCAATCCTGACCGACTATTCCCCCGGAAGATGGGTTTGCCACCCATCACAAATGATCTTTTTGCGTTCCAGAGCAAATATAACTCTAATCAGATTGGATGTATACGTTGTTCATTTTGCTGCCAGAACCACCAGAGGACCTAATTCCTCAGTTGTGAGCCAACTAGAGGACTAAAGGGAAGTCTCATCCTGCTTGTAGACATCTTCCGGAAACAAGAGGTTTTGCGGTGGAGGAATAATCACTGGCCTTCCAAGAAAGGAAAGGCAACATCCAACCTTATCCACGAGTCACATACCTCCTTTCCATCACCGACCTCCCAGCTTAAGTGATTTCCTACTCTGTCAAATGCTTGTATGTATGCCATCCACAAAATAGTGCATGTACTGAATTTTTTTATTTGGGGGTCTAATCCAATCCATTAGGAATTGAGAGTAAATATATTTCTTGTACAAATTATTCTGCCATAAACTTGTTTTTGTGATAAGGCACCAAACCCCCTTGGCTGCCATAGCCTTTGAGAAGAAGAGGAGATTTGAGGCCCCACCCACCATGGGATTTTGGCATTGATAAACGATCCAAATTYTCCATGGGAATGTTGTATATCTCCTTGTTTCCAGACATGAATCTAAAGAACAATTTCCTGAATTTTGTTATCATAAGTTTGGGAATGTAAGCTAGAGAAAACCAATAAGCATGAATTACCTGTCATAAAAAGAGCCATTGACAAAATCAATACATTAAGCAAGGCATCCAATTGGCTTCGCAGCTTTATGTTTTAGAAGCAGATGCTTTGGGATATTTGTTTGAACTGGTCAGGGTTCAAGGGCAGACTCAAGGTAGTTCTCTTCCAGGAAGTTTTGAGATTGTGACTCCCTTATCTTAGTCATTGCAGATTAGGAATCAGTGGACTCAATAACAAAGTGCCTTGTACCTTTTCCTCTACTTTGGGTTTTGTGGTCAATGATCACAAATCTGATTTCTAGTTCATTGACCTTGAGGATCCTCTAGATTGGTGATTGCCAAATATCTTAGGATCCATTTTGGTACTATGATCTCCATTGCAGATATGCAGAACTGGTGCATACAAAGAATCCAAGCAAAGCTTTAGTACTGGTAATATAAAGATCTTCCCTCTGCTAATAAGTTTACAGTGGTCTACCATGTTCCCATGTTTATTATGTCTTTTGCTAGCTACCTAATCGCCTTCAATTTGCTAAATTAGAGAAAAAATTGGGGTCCTTTCATTGGGCATGTTACCCTCTCAGGGGTAGCAACCTTTGGATACCCTTACAATGATATCATGTACCTGCTTGCATGAGATTTCAATCATTTCAGATTAGTTCTAGACTCAATCCTTTCCATTCTCGAGTTTGTGACATGATGACAAAAGACAAAAGATGAACCATGATGTGCTTACTTCAGATGCTTAGATACTCCTTGGTGATCCAGTCACTCCATTGATTCTCCATGTGTAATATTTGTTTAGCTATGATGATATAACCCCTTGGCATGTGATGAAGTTGTGGTTACCTTATAACAATTGATTAGGATGCCATAGCATATAAATTTTTCTCACTCGTGTCGTGTTACCTTGGGAAACATGTTCTTGGTTAGAAGTATGCCCTCTTCTAAGATGACTCATACTACTAGGTTGTTCAAACTGGGTAGCACAATCCATATCCTAATCACATTAAGCATTTTCCATTTCCCCAGTATCACTCGTTTCTATCCACATCGACTTAGGAAATATGGGTTTTCCTTAGGAGTGGACTTATTTAAAATTATTAACGATGTTTCTCTGAGTAAAACTTAGGAAAATGTTTAAATTAAATTAAAATGTTGTATTTATTAGGAAATTGTCACTTGGTGCTATGAATTAATGATTTTGCTAAGGGGTTAGACCCATCATCCTAGGTAAATATTGCACGTTGGAGTGTTATTGGACCCATTGGACACATGGAATATCTATTTTCCTATTTAAGCACGTGTTTAATATCTCAACTCAAGTGGAGGGGCGAATTTAGGGATGATTTTAGTGGCTAAATTTCGCTCATGTGCTAATTTTCCATAGTTTTTTCCAAAAAAAAATTCACTATTCTAAAAATGATTCGCCCAAATTTTATAGGATAAATTTGTTTTACCTTAAAAATCGCCAAAATTTTATACAAACTATATAAAATCCTTAGAAATTTGAATATTTTAACAAAACTATCGCCAAACATTTATAGTTTTCATATGAAGGATTAGTAATATTCGCCAAGGTTTCTACATTTTAAAATAAATTTCCATCCTTAAAATCATCCATGGGTGAATTTCACCTTGGCACGTGATTTATTTTATTAATGGAAGAAGGTGATGAGCTTATTTGACCATTTTGACGGTTTCCTATAGGGGATATATCATGAAAATTATTATTTTATGGTAATTAACCTTGTCAAGAAGGAGAAAAACACTATTTTATTACGATTTTGACCACATCAAGGAAGAAATCATTGTTTATTGTAAAGAGCTCTTTTAAATATTATTTGGCTCATGGTTCAAGAATTCTACCCATGGTATTTGTAAATGGTTTAGGGTTTCTTCACCTATAAAAAGAAAAGGAAACCCTCTCATTTGTATGGGAGAATTGATTTGAAAAATAAAGAAATTTTTCTTCTCTTCATTCTTGGTGGCAACTTGTTGTGCTTAATGATGTGATAAGATCATAGTCAATTTTTTTTAATTGAGAAAAATTTGCATAAAATTGTGATTGGATAAAGTATACTTCACAATTTATTTTATTCATCATTATTAAATTTACTACTGTTTGCAGCCCTTTGGATTGTCCTTGCACTCATTGGTTGGTATAAGGGTCTTAAAGTTTTTTTTTTTTATATATATTTCACCAAGGGTAAAGAGACCCCATCGCCTAATGAAGGAAATACATTTTTTTTATTATTTTCCTAATCTATCCCATTTACAAAAAAAAATTCCTGTCAAATCTTTTATTTATTTTGGGAGTCTCAATAGAATATCATTCATAATAAAAAAATAAAATTATTGTTTGAGCGGCTAGCATACCAATAGGGTTTAATCTAACGCTAGAACTCGATCTCACATTTGAAGCGATTTCATTATTCATTGAGGGTCATGGAACAGGATATGGGTTCTACTTTCTCAGCAGTTATAAATCTCGAATCTGATACAGAGCCAACCCGATTTCTTCAAAGCAAATCTGTTCATTTCTCACGTTCAGCTYCTCTTAAAATATTGTGTTTGCAGATTTTATTGGGCGCATCATTCATTCACAGCATTTCACCCAGATCGATTCAGGAGTTGAGTGAACTCTAAAAAACGATTTTAATCCAAGGGTATTTCAAAAAAAAAATTCAGTCTCATATCGTTCAGGACACCCAAAGATCGAATCTCATCCATTTATAATTTCCCATTTTGTTTCTCTGACCCGATTTGATGTGCAGATTTGTCTCTATGACCTATGATTTTGCTGTTTCAGAGATGATTTCCAGGATTTCGAAATAAACTTCTGGTATAACCATGGTTGCAAGCGTTTCAGTCTAGTAACAAATTCCTACTCATACGATTTGTTCATTGCCCAAGCTCAGTATCTTCCAAAAGGCTGTGTTTGCAGATTTTGTTGTTGGGTACTCTCACCATTTCATGTGCAGGTTGTAGCCACACCATTCAAGGAAGCCACAACCGATTTCTGTGTCTCTGAAGGTAAATTCGCCAGAAAATGCCTAATTTCATTTTCTGATCACCGGGTTGTCCTTTCGAATCCATCTTAAAACAACTTGCAAAAAATTGGTTAGATCTGAGTGCTAAATTTCAAAATTTCTGCATGGCTCTAGCAAAGGGTTATTTCAGCTGACTAAGTCAACACATTAAGGGTTAGATCTGAGCACATCAGTCTGATATCACTGTCTTTTTAAAATCCTATTCATGGGACAGTGCTCCATTACATTTACTGAAATAAAAAATCAAAGGATACGGACAATCGTTACACGAACCTCTTGATTTGTTGGAAATTCGTGTCTAGTTAACTCTGACAGTAAGTTAATTTTGAATCTAAGCATGAGCATTGGTACATCTAAGATTATTTTGTCTTAATTGTCAAAACCTGAATTTTTCTCCAGCTCATGTTGTGAACTCATGGCAACTGAAAAGATATATCTTTGGAATCTATGTATCTGCCACCCACTTCAGTGCTAAATAGCTTGACGAGTCAAATTGATGCATAAATGGTCTCAACGACCTGTCTTAAAGGAGCAATAAATCACCTTACAAAAGAATTATATTTCTGGAACATTCACTGGTTAGCTGATTTTTTGAGTTTGCATTTCGAAACTAATCGACTTATGAATGATGAAGGGTGAATGTTACAAGTGCCAAGTTCATTGCCTGACTGCATCGACATTTTTACTGTTCTCATTGACATAAAACTTTGATGCATCACCATTTATACTTGCTGTCTTACAATCTGGCCACACTACAGATCATTTCATCTCAATAGATGCAAATCAGAAGGGTATATGTGCATGCTGGTAAATTCATGACATGGTTTCTATTGCTGTAGGAAAGCCAATACATGTTTGCTGTCCTTTCACAATAAAACTGTTTCTTGACCTGCACAAATATAAATTCTTTTCTTTATGATGATAAATGAGTTATAATTTCATATTTTATGAACCTATACACGTTCATTCCATAAACTATTCCATGGTATCTCACAGGTTGATTCTTCACAATTTGAGCATGAATGTAAAACATCCTCAAACATGGCAATGGTTGTTATACCTTGAACATTACACTTGCATATTGTTAGGCAGCATTATCTGCATAACAAATTTGATTTGAACGTATTTGCAAGATTTACTTGGAATGCTTTATATATGGCGCGTGTGTTGGAACATTTTGAAAGGAATTAATCACAGCCTACACTGGATCTTGTGCTTTGATGTCATCTTTATTTTGGGCATTTGATGAGCAATGACAAATGACGTTTGCCAAGGATACATTTTGGTTTCGTGGACACTTAAAATCTGAATGCATGATGAATGCTTAAATAACATCCACCATTTGTAATCATTCAAGTAGAAATCTTAGATTAATTTCATCTTGCATAAACTGAATCCTAGCCTTGTCTCTCATTTGTGCTAAACGATAGTCTTAGGGTCTTGTATAGGGATTCCCCCTTAGGTAGGAAACCATCATCCAATCCTAGAAGTGTGGGGCAAGGCTGTTGAGGTGACACTGGGCAGCTTGCCTGTCGTGTCCCTGGATTTTCCCCTCAAAGAGGTTGGGACTTTTCCGCTAGGGAGAATCCAAGAGATAACAGGGCCAAAGATAGAGGAGAACGAGATTTACTAATGATTCCTTGGCATGTTTGTATCCTTCCTAATAATGAGGGAGGACTAAACTTAATAGATGTAACATCTCAAGGAAGAGTTCTTACAACCAAATGGGTTGTTAGATGTTTGAACGGTAATGTTCCATGGCAGGTTCTCTTGAGACACAAGATCTTACATGTGCAACCTAATGTCAAAGTGAGAATCTCTTTTGGTCTATGTGATAACATTACTTCTCTGTGTATGTTTAAAATCCGAGGTTCTTTATTCTGAGAGTATTTGGGAAGTGTGGGGGGTGGTCGAAAAGTACCTAGGTTGGAACCTCTATAGTAACAGATTGGGTGGGACCTGGAAAACAGGCCAATTTGGAGCTGGAAACTAGGTGATCATCGTGTCCCTGAAATCCCTAGATTTCAAGCTCTAAGACCTAGCAGAAATGGTATCTTCTTGTGGAAAGATTTGTGGAACCTTGAGTCTAGATCATGGATGCAATGGAGAGCACTAGCTTGATAGAAAGCCCTTTTAGCCTCTGACAGATTGACTATTCATGAAATTTATGTTCTCATTCCACTAGAGGACGACTTCAAAATTAATGTTCAACTACAGGGCCTTTATGGAGAGAATAGGGGTGGTCCTTCGGTAAGCCTATCCATCTTTATGATACCTAAAAACTTTATAGCTTGCTTCGTAAGTAGATGGATTTAATTTCAACCTTTATGGACTTCTATGGAGCCTGAGAAGAGTTGGATTGAAAGTTTGCATAGTGTTTGGTCTTGTTACTGTCCAAACTAGCAACTCTTGGGGGATTGCTAGTGGGGGTAGCATGCCATGGGAAATGCACCACTATCATCTTAATACAATCTCCCCTTCACTTTAGGCCAGCTCCTAGAGACCAGGGGGGTTTATCCCAATCCTTCCAACTACACACCTCAATACACGTTAGAGAGACTAGTGCCTTAGTAATCAAATACCTTGAGAATGTTCAACCGAGAGTTAGGGCAAATATTACTACAATGTAGAGAGGGTTAGGAGCTCAATTTAACAAGTGCTGAGATCTGAAATAAATAGTTACAGCAGAAATACAAACCAACACTATAAAATCACTCTTTAAATGATGAAATATGTACCTTTTACCGCACAAGAGAGATCTTGTTGCACAAATCAAAGGTGATTGATATACTTGAGTTGTACCTTGATCGTTTTCTGTAAATTGGACTAGCTAGCTGCTTTCCAAAGATTCCAGAATCTGTTTTATGACAGAAAACGCAGAAAATTGCAGATTTAGACCATAAAAAGTGACCCTAGAGTGCTTTAAAGCACTTAGGATGAAGATCATTGGGTACTCCTTGCTGGGACAATGATATATTAGTGCAAAAACAACCCAACAACAATCTAATGCAAGTACTAATGAGATTTAACCAAGCAATTACTTCAAACTTGCAAAAATTGGTGCAAATCCCCCTAGGGTTTCACCAAAAATCTTCAAAATGAAATATGAAAGCAATGAACCACTTTGGAGATGATTTTCACCATTAGAATACTTTAGATAAGCTTGATAAACAATTCCAAAGCGAAATGAGAGCAAGGGTAGGGTTAGATTTTACCTTTTAGGGTCAAACCCTAGCTCTAGGGTTTCAACAAATTCTTATTTTTATTGCTGTAATTAATTTCCAGAATTAAATAAACCCTTAAATCAACCACAAGAATATTAGATAAGACAATAAAGAGCAATCTAAGAGGGTCGATTTGCCTCCTAGGGTTATAAATTTAACAATTTAACACAAACCCTTGGATAGAAATGTCTAGAACGTAAAAATAAACCATTAGATTTATTCTAGATAACAAAATAAATATTTTTGAGGGTTGATATTTTTTTGTATTTTATGGAAGACAAGAATTAATTTATAGGGTTTTTGGTTGGTGAATGTTGGGAGTTAGGGCATAGCCTTATGTCCACGTATGGCATCTGGGGTCAAGAAGTATGCCCCTCTAAGTATTGATTATCCCTGTTTATGGATTAGAACTAGAAACTAGGGCCACAAGGCTAGTAGTTTCTTGCTAATCAAGACAAACCATGATAATCAATGCCCTACAAGAAGAGTTTCCTCAAGGGAATAGCCTTCACCAACAAAATCAACAAAAGACTTGGAAGAATGCTTGAAAACCCTTGCCAAGGAGAAAAACCAAGAAAGATAGAGATCCAAGAATTGACACAAAAAATGCACCAAGTAAAAATCTTCTATTAAATGGCTCCAAGAATAATCTCCAACAAATCACCACAACGAGTGAGAGGAGTGCCTTTATTTATAGATGAGGCTGTCAACTCCTCTCCACTCTTTATTCCCCAAAATTAGGCTAAGGAATAAAATAAAATGATTTGTCATCCACACAAATCAGAGATTAAGTCAAAATGTACAATTAAATGATACTTTACATTGTGAAAACCCTCATAGAAGGGGACGGATTTAATAAAATATGCTCCAAAAATGCTCAAATAATGTCCATAAATCCCTGAAATATGTCTCCAAAGATTGACCATGTCCATACCTAAGGTCAAGGCACCTCCACAAAGCATGGGAGTGACCCTCCAAGTGAAAAAATGGGTCATAAAACCCCCAAAAACAAAAATGACGTCAAGCTTCTAAGAAAGTACCAATTTGGCCCTGTTCTGCAACGTTCCATCAAAAGTGACCTGTTATCGTGCAGTTTGTATTTTAGGTCACAGGCTATAGGATAGAGGACAAACTGGCGTAACAGGAACCTTCCCCACCCAATGTCACCTCGATGGGGAGGTTCTTTCTGTTCAGGGAGGTTAGCCCATGGGAGATGTCCTCGGTAACCTGGGGTTTGAAGAGGCAATGGATACAAGGTCAAGTGTTAAGATCTCCCTCCTTGCAGGTTACCACCAGTATCAGATAGTCTGACTAATCAACCAATAAAGAAGTGAAGTCCCTGTTGAAAACACCTGCCCGGAACAAGACAATAACAACACAATATGTATATTTGCAGGCTCTAACTCAAAGGGTTAGTACTTCTTAACTATCTGATTTCATCCAATAAGCAATGTAATAGATAAGATGAAGTCAACGTTCTGGTAATTAGCCTATGAAAGATCACCAATTCATCAATATCTACCAAAATGACCAAGCCTACAGTATATCCAATCAACGATTTGTTCAATAAATGCTTGACGTCATCATTTAATTGCTTATTATTAGTCAAAAGGGTGCTGCGACAACTATGACGTCAGCCTAGGTTAGCAGTGTTAGGGTTAGTTAGGGTTTCAAAAAATTAAAGTTTGAAAGATGGTTTTGTACACTAGAAACTCAACGTTGAAGATATTATCAGTGCCTTAGGGTAAATGGAGTCAAAAGCAAGGGCAAAAAGTCTCGGGAGGATTAATACTTAGAGACTGGAAGGTAGGGTTCTAAGGTGCTGCAATGGCAGGGCCCTAGAATCAAAACCCTAGGGGAAGGAGGCTTACTCCGGTGTTGCTTAAGCAAGGCCTCGTGCTCCTTCCTCCTCTAAATACACTTGGCAAAACGGCTAGCTTCAAAGTATAAATTTAAGGGAGAAGGTGTTGCAAAGGCAAGGCCTTCAAACCCTAGGAGGTGAAACCCTAGGTGTAGTCCAACTAGGCCTAGGACGTCTCCTCTTTTCAACCTAGAACTTCAACGCTAGCTCAGAAAAAAAGAATGAAATGTGTAGCAACGACTAGGCTATATCTTCTTCTTTCGATGGCTGAAAACTATTTCTCAACATGGGGACATATACCAATGACCTACTTGTGTGCTTGCTACCTAGGGTTTTAAAATCAACAAATTTATAAGTAAATGCAAGAATACTAACCTACAACCATTCAATCAAGAAGTTTTGCAGGAAAAACACTTACATATCATGAAGAAAGCATATGCAAAACCCTAGTTGTAAACCTTCCATGAGAGAAATGCCATAAATGCCAAGAGAAATCCTACTCCAAGAGTAGCGCCTCACTTTAAAACACCAAAAATACCCAAACTAGGGCGCAAGTATTGAGATCTCACGAGAGAGTGAGTTGTGTTATCTTCAAATGAGGGAAAAACATCCTCAATATATATCAATCCATGACCTTTAATTTACAAAATAGGTCATTAAAACAATCGACAAG